>WEDG01002979.1:0-122448 GCA_017591395.1 Schistocephalus solidus
CTAATACTGATACTGACTCTCACGTCGTTACCATCTACAAAACGACACTTCCGTCCTGCCCTTGATCCAACAAATCTTTGAACAGTCTAAGAAGCTGGCTGAAGAAAAACTGCTAGCTGATGAGGTCAAATGTTCCGAAAACCCTTCATTAAAGTTGGCGAAACTCTTTTCACGCCCAGTCAACGTGCAGAAATAATCGTGGCACCCCATACGTCGAGACGCATTAGGAAACCTTATAGCTGATGCTTAGTTGACGGCTGATATCTTCAATGCTTTCTTGCCCAGCACTTTTAGAGAAAATTCTGTCGCTCCTTTCTGAACATCCGCGTTTGGACCGGTACCGTCCTCGAGACCATAACTTTTAATCTTTGAGACGTGCCCGTAGCCATTCGGCGTTTTCGTCAATCTTTCAGTCCTGGAAAAGATCGTGTCCCGGTTAGCGTTCTAAAGGCTGATACAAATGGTTTATTTCCATCCCTTCTGCATAAAATATTGAGTCTTACGCTTTCAATCGAAAGCTTCCCTATTTTATGAAAGTAAACGCATATACTGCCTATGCATAAACACGGCCAATCTAAGTCATTTGATTACCTTATGCGAATAAATACATTTCCTGCAGCCTCGAAGATCTTGGAGACCTTGAATTAAGACAAGATGATTCGTCACCTAACCGAGAATAACCTACCTAATGTGGCTCTGAATGCGTTCGTCGAAAAATTTCTTATGACACTCACCAGCTCTCTTACTTTGATAATGAGCTACAGGCTAGAGACAGTGGTTTTGCACTTTACAGCGTTTATTGCGATTTCACTAAGGCACTTCAACATGTTGACCATGATCTCCTCCTGCTAAAACTGGTCTCCTATGGTATAGGTAACAAGCTGCTGAACTAAATATCATCTTATTTGATTGCTCGCACACAACAAGTTAAAATTTCCAATGTTATCTCCAACCCCACACATTTGAGGAGTGGAGTTATTCAGGGTAGCGTACTCGGCCCACTTCCATTTCACCTTTTTGTCAACGATGTTCCTTTGTTGTTTTCGGTCTGGTAGGCCTTTTACGTACACTAAAGATTTAAAGTTGTCTATTGATTTAAACCGGCTGATCGCAACATAGTGCTTGAGCTCTTAAAAAAGGATCTTCAGGCCTTAGCTCAGTGGTGTTGCACATGGTGCCTTTCCCTTTCTGGGCACAAATGCTCCGTGATGGTTATTTTCGACAACCATCAACCTCAGATAATTAAAAACTGTAACGAAATTAATTTGCTCAAAGTTGTAAAGGAACTGGGCATATCATATACTAATGGTCTTAATCTGTCAGAGCACTATGCCCTGGTTTTCGCAAAAGCACGCCGAACTACAGGCTTTATATTTCAGAAAGTTTAAAAGCGTCAATAGTAGAACCAGCCATTATTAAATGTATGTCAGAACTTTTCTGGAATACTGCTCGTTTCTATTTAACCTTCTGCACGCTAGTGCTCGGAAGAAGATAGAATTAGTCCAGCACCTCTTTATTAAAAGAGTTTTCTCTTCAGAAAACCGAAACCTGTACTACCAACAATGCTGTGAGCTTACAAGCCTTGACCAATTACTGCTTCGCAGATTACAGTAGGGACTATTTGTACTTTTTTAACTTTTGAATAGTTGTAGCTTTAACCCTTTTGATCACTCTCGAGGCACCAGTCATCGAGACGTATTTTTATTTCTTTCTCTGGCACGCACAGTTAGATACCGTCATTTATTTTCAGTGAACGCTATAGCAATCTGGAATAAACTACCCAGAAGTATCAAAATTCATCAAAGCTATCCCTTGTTTAAGAGAACTGCCTCTAGTTTTCTACGTTGAGGACACCTTCCACGCATTGTGGGTGCTGACTCTGTGGAATCTCTCTTCCTTTCTGGTGGCGTTCGCGGACTCTGAATCCTGAGGGCAATATTGCTGGCTCTACAGTCCGTAATCGGCTTATTCCTCAGTCGACAGCGAGCCACCATTCGCCGACACAACTTTAGCTGGTGCAGAATACCAGATCCATAACACTGAAAGGAGAATAACTACACCGTGCACCTGTGTCAACCCTTCCCCATCCCGAAGTTTAACTGTTGAGGTAAGTTAAATGTTGTATTACTTAGGATGGCTGAAAGCAAATTTCAATTAAGTACCTTCTTAAACTCCAAACCAGAACACAAACAAAATCGTCAGGAGCATACGAAAGTAGACATTTGTTTGATGAAGCTAACGTAAAAATATGCAATCTGTTCTCCGTGAAGCACACAATGGTACATATCACCCTATCCACCACTGAGGATCACAACAGAACAGCAACCACCAAATTCGAGAGCAAGGGCGCCCGGATAAAATCTGAAAGGTAGATTAAGTTCTGATTTTTATCATACGTTTTGGCAAAAACAGTGAATTTACAATTATTTCTTCGTTTGAAAATGTAATTTTTACTGACCCGTATTATTTGTGACCGCCTAAATAAGCAGTTCGATAAATTAGTTGCACTTTGCACAATTACGGCTTTAATCAGTGCGCGGCCTGTCGTTTTATGTTACATATAAGTAATAAGCTGAAGCATTAGTCCCTTTAAGTATAGTGTTATAAATAATTATCTTCTTTTCTCTATTAATCTAACCAAATTCGGTCTGTTAGTTTACGATGGCCAAAAGAGACTAGTAAAAAGGTGCAAGCTGGCAGCCTCCCCTCCACCAACACAATTATTCCGCCACCCTGTTGGTTTTCCCTGTCCCTCCGACATATTTGGTATCTAGACAATGTTATTTCACTATCACGAATACTGCTGAACAGCCAGATTTCGGTTACTGCTATCACATCTGGAGATACTTTGGCAAGGCAAATTTTTAACTCGTCAAGCTTTGATAAAAGGCTTTGGGCATTTGTGTACAACACTTCAATTTCGCACCTGCCAAAATTCCTGTTGTGTTTGTCAATTTCATGGGTCTTCCTGCTTCTCCTATGACGTTAATCTCGAATGCCTTTTCCGTTTATTGATGGGTTTCGGTAAGTTTGGTTTCCACAGGGAGAATACTTGGCGTTACAGACTTAGTTCTGTCATCTCTTTGGCAATTGGTTTCCTGATGGTTTTGGTATTAGTGAGGTGGCTGCTATTGTCTTTAATACAATTGTTTTGGTTCAATGGAAAATTCGTATTCTTTTGAACTACCTTCCACTTGAAGAAAGTCAAATTGTGTTCGTCAGCTTCAGTTTTAATTGTAGTTCCAAGAAAATTTAGCGGCATTTGAGCCTTTCCGCAGAGGAGTAGTCCGGTTGAAAAACCTCTATATGTGAGTGACGGAGGTTGGCTTTTTGGGATAGGAAAGTCTTGATTTGGCCTTTGCTCCCTATCATAATTTTGAAAGGTCACAGTCGCGGCGATCATAGGCTGTCTTCACCCTTTTGCCAATCCGGGATACTTTAAGGAATTTTACTTCCACGCCTGGTGAGAGCAACTGGTTTTGGAGGCCATGAAACGAAGCGAGGTCTTCAGTGACACGCTCTTCAGGTTGGACTGCAGTTGATTCCTGCAATCCCTGAATAACTAAACACTGTTGTCGATCCCGGTAGTCGGATTTTCGTTTCCTCTGAAGTTCTTCTTAAGGGCACAAGAACGCTTTACAGAGCTCTCGTTAGGATTTAATCTACCTTTTGCTATATTCTCATCTGAAGGCTTAAAGGAATCCATAGGAGTTGATTTTGATTTCTTACTCCTGTTGTGGTGTTTCCTCATTGCAGATTGCCACGCGTTTGTTTCTTGGGTTTATTGAAGGCATGTTGGTATTTATTGATGAAACAATTTTGAGCATTAGAAAGGTTAACTCATGCCTATGATAAGAAAACAGAAACGGAAATTTATTATTAGGGGATGTTTATGCATTTATGTCAATATTTGTTACTGATATTATTTTTAGTGTCCGATAGGTCAACTGATGGCTGGGATCGGATTAGGAAAGAAGTGATAAACATTTTTATTATGGTACCTTTAAACCTTTACTGTGTTTATGCGATATTAAAAATAAAAAAGAAATTTTGTTTGTTTCTATCCTGGTGTTGAGCATGGAATTGGTGTAATCAGATCTCTATATGTTACTTAAAGTTATGGTAGTACTATTTGCTGAAATTATTTTTAGTGTCAGAAAGTTCCACTTATTGCTATGATAAGAAAAGAAAAAGGGAATTTAAGATTATGGGAAGTTTGTTCAATTATTTCAATATTTGTTGCTGAAATAATTGTTAGTGTCTGGTAGACCAAATGATGGCAGTGATAAATAAGGCACAGATTAAATATTTATGATTATGGTGCGTTTATGCACTTATTTTGTTTGTGCAATATGAAAAAATTGTTTTTTTTCTAACATAATATTGATCCTGTAATATTTATAGGTTTATTGAAGTTATGTTAATAATTTTTTCCTAAATAATGTTTTTAGGTCAGGTGAGTCAAATCATGGCTCCAGCCATTTATCATTTGAAAATAATTGCGGGAATGTTTATGACTGTCGTATAGACTATATTCAAATGTATATGTATTTATTGTGTTCATAACATCTATAAGCATATTTTTTGATTAAGAACCTGAATTTTCCGGTGGTTAGTGGCACCAGATCCCTTTCGGTACATTTTTTTTATCAAAGAACTGGTTTGAAAAGTGTCCTATTTTATTTAAGAATATATTTGTGAGAAAAGGTTTTTGGTTTTTCTTTTAAATTCAGCTGGGCTTTTAATTTTTCTAATACTATTATGGAGGGCATTCCATATAATCGCATATCTTATGGAATAGAAGTTTGAACCTTGGGCTTTTTGAATTTGGCGATCTTTATGGTATTTTCATTATTTTTCTTGGCTCGAGGGCCATTGTGATTTGACATACTATTCACAGCTCAAACCAGATGTTAATCGTACCGTCTCCTCATTGGAACCCCAAGCAGGCACTTCCAACGCTGCCAACTATAATGCAAAGCGTATAAGTCAGTAAGAGCAAAATAATAAACATAGTGTCTCCTTAGCCAAACCTTTGGCAAGTTTATCTAATTTTTTTTCTGAAACTCATTATACTAATCCAATAACTGCTTCAGCAGTTAGGAGTGGATATCAGAATCAAACGAAACGAGCACCTCAAAATTCTATAACATCTCTGGAACAGCTTGATGACACAAATTCTGGATCCAGTCATGTCGCAATATTAGATAGTAATATAAGTGTTACTACTACTCCGCCAACTGAACAATCAGTAACAGAAATTGTCGACCCAGCAACTCATACAAATCCTATGACGTACGTGTCAATCCCTTCAAGCTCAAAAGATAACCCAATTTGTCTCCCAGTTAGTATTCCTATACTAAAAGCTTTATTGAGCACACCATTACTAATAAAAAGCCCAAAAAATGTCGACCCAAGAAATATGAATGCTCCAAACTCTGCAAACTCTCATGAGACACGAATAAGTTCTTATAATAACACCTCAACTCCCTCAAATCCAAATGCATGGCATAGGAGTAAACCAACGCACGCTAACCTTTCAAACATAGTAGCAACTAATGGCAACCAAACCAGTTACCCAGGTCGGCAAAACTTCCCAACAATAACCCAGGTATTAACAATAACCGCCCAGTTAATCCTCCCCCATATGGGGCATAACCTCTTCAACCAACCCATGCTCTCTAACACCTACACACAACCCATACACTTTAACCCATGCACTCAAATCCCACCACACACTCAACAAATACACTCTTACCCATTCACTCATTTCTCACCATACACATCACCATACCTTCCAACTGTTGCACACGTCCCTTCTATTAGCCAATCGCACAGTCAAAACAGTTTTAGAAATCCCTTTTTCACAACAGCTGGCCTTTTCCCTATCCGACATCCCAAGTATCGCCCTTATTAATGCGAGATCGATAGTACATAAAATACCACAACTTAGGACATTCGTTGAAACCTATAATCCCGATATAGTTTGTTTAACGGAAACATGGGCAAATGAATTAGCATCGAACGCTTCGCTATTTGTCCCAAACTACAATTTATATCGACAAGACCGCATTAATAAACGAGGCAGTGGCTCTATGATATACATGAAAACTACCATTGAACAAATTGGTTTCGACGTTCCACATGAAACTTTCCCTGGCGTAGCATGCTTTGCCACAGTAAAATCCCTGTCGCACAAAAATATACTTATCGGATGTCTCTACACTCCTCCAGAATGTAGCAACGATGACACTGGCCTATCCAATCTAATATATACCATATCAAGTATTCAATTTTAATATAAAATAATTGCAGGCGATCTAAACCGTCCTGAAATAAACTGGGACAAACTATCAGCTCCCACCAGATAAGATGAACTGATATCATCAATTGTGTTCCATAACTGGACACAAATAATCAATAAACCGATCCGAGGGAACAACATACTAGACATTATTCTCACAAATGATATCTGGCCCCTACATACGCAATATGACAAAATAACCTTTGAAAGTGATCATAAGGCAATAATAACAATGCTCCCTCTAAACATAAAAGAAACATAAGATTCTAGTTACACTTACATAAATCCAAAAAAACTCGACATTGACTATATGAACAGCTATGTAAGATCACTAGACTGGAGTTCATATCTTTAGAATTTAGAATTTATATTTGGTTAGCACCGGCAAGGCATGGTCTAAGCAAACATTAGTAACGAAATAAAATTAGGACAATGTGTGCAGATAAAATGTACAAATACATAACTTGTCCTGCTATGTCAACATATAGCGAGGTTTTTAAATTAATGGTGAACTAGAAAAAATAGGCAGTGAAAAAACTCCTACCATACAAATGGAGGCACAGTTCATTAAGCCTTCATTTTTGAATAGAAGGTAGGAGAAAAAAACTGCTTAGGAAAAAATGGTCAGGGGTAGAGTAGGTTAATACTACAGAAGCATTTCAGAATGAGATAATGAAACGTGAGATGATTCTTTCTTGATCACTTAGGCGTATGAAACAATCTCACGAAAATGCGTCAGTGAACTTAAGTCCTCAGCATCTTAGGATCCAGAATTGAATTCTGACGAGGCTTAGTTTCCAAAGAAACGGTAGCATTTTAGACTGCGGACCACCGAATGTGAACGTCCGAATGACTTCATCGTTTTGATGACTGGTGATATAAGGAAACATCATAGTTCATGGCGACTGGAGATAGCGAAAATATAGTTTCAAGAGGGTCACTTAAATTCCCGATGGTCCTTTCTCCGAGTCATGGGGAAAGCTACTGGGAAATGATGAGGAAAATAAAAGGTTAATAGAATAAGTGTTAAGATAAATGTTCAGTCTTCGCTTGAATGCAGATAGACTAGTTAACGACCTTATTTCAATTGGCAAGTTATTCCAAAGAAAACTATACCTAGAAGTAAAGAAAAGAGAGCGTTTACACGTGAAGGACGCAGAGGGAGGTATAAGTAGTGCAGAATTTCTAAGGTTATAAGGAAGACTAACGGGGGTAATGACATAAAGCTTGGGGAGAGTTGATCTATTATTAAGTCGGAAAAGGAGACAAAAGCCTGCTGCCAGTCTCCTGACCCAGATAAATTTTAGCTTTATATGTTGGCATCTTGTTGAGTAGGAAGTCGTTGAAAATGTCGTAAATCGAGTTTAACAATCGATGAAATAGGATTTATATACATTAAGAACAACAAAGGACCTAATACGGTTCCTTGAAGGACACCACTAACAATCGGGGTACCACTTGAGTATGAGGACCCTACTTAAACGTTTTGTTTTCGATCATTGAGGTATGATCTAATAAAGTCAGTAAGGGGACTAAGAAATCCTTTAGCTACACGTTTAACTAGAAGTTGTTTATGAGGCACTTTACCGAATGCCTTACAAAGATCAAAATAGATAACTACAACAAATGGATGATCATTACGAAAAGAGGTTAGTAGATTTAGAAAAAGGCATGTGGTAGGTTTCACAAGAGCGGTATGGTAAGAAGCCGTGTTGGGAATAGTTGATTATTGGATTGCTAATGCAAAAATCCGTGATTTGTTTTGCAATTAGTTTTTTGAAGAGTTTAGCAAGAGAGGGCGTTTTATGAACACCGCAGTATTTATGAATGTCCGAGCGGGAACAAGATTTAAAAACTGGTATTATAATAAAAGTTTTCCAATAATCGGAGAAGAAACCATTTTCGAGAAGTACTGAGAATAACTTGCTTAGTAGAGGTGGAAAATCCTTTAACTTTTTAATAAGTGAGTTTGGAATGTTATCAGAGCTGGGAATGGGGCTAGTTTCAGTGGTAAAGTGGTTGGCAAAAAACGAATTTAACAACTCTGCTTTGCCCAAATCGTCTGTAACAAGTTTTTTGTTACAGTCCAATAAGGGCGGAGTTACATTCAGACGCTTAGCCGATGACCGAACATGGAAGATAAGAGCAACAGATTTGGATGAATTGCCATCACTTAGTGCCCGAGACTCCCTACGCTTATCTCTCGCGAGCCTAATTTTCGATGCTAATTCAAATATTTGTGCAATCCTTAAATGAACTGACAAAGAGCTTTTAGATGAATCTTTAAGTTGCTTTTTGTAATTTTTTAAGTATGTTCTGGAGAAAAATGCAGAACAGTAGAAGAAGCTGTATTTGAATTAAAAATCTTAAACGGGATTAAAGCCTGGATTTGTTCTGTGAGGCTCTGCAATAGCTCACGGAAAAAGTTTGGATCTTTGATTAAGAATATGCTATGCCAATATAGAGTGCTTACGAAATTATTTATCATTTCATTGTCTGTAGTAGCAAAGTCGAGGTTATTGCATTTAACCTCAGGCTTCGTAAGAAGGGGGACTGGAAAACAACAGTGAATTATTGCGTGATCACTTGTGAAAAGATCATGATGAAAATTCATAAAGAGAGGGTGGACATCATTTGTAAAAATTAAATCTTAAATGTTGTCATTTCTAGTAACTGATCTGACCAGTTGGGACATGTTTGAAAAGTTAATAGTATCGACCAATTTCTGATGTTTAGGCGGAGAGGAGTTTGCCTGCCAGTCAATGTCTGGCAGATTGAAATCGCCTACGATTATTTTGACATCAATTTGAGTGTCTGCAACTTTTTCAAATAGTTCACAGAGCTCGCAATCGTTGCCAGAATAACACGGAGGATTATAGACACAGCCAATTAACGCTTTTTTATTGTGAGGGAGGATGACTGAAGCAAAGCAAACATTTCCAGAAAAGGACGAAATGGCCAGCTGAAAAGGGAAATGTACAAAGGATGACTTAATATAAAGGAGGCAACCACCGCCAAGTTTTTTAGCGCGGTCTTGTCGGTACACATTTAAATTATCTATAGCAAGCGTTGAGTCGGAAATAAGAGAGTGAGCCCACAATTCCGTGATGCACAGCACATCTGGATCAAGCTCAAAGGCTACTGTTCTAAGCTCAGCCATCTTATTTACAACTGATCTCGCATTGAGTGAAACTAAGCTGAGCGTATTCCTGAGCTGCAGGTTACGCTCATCAGGATTTATAAAAAGGATACTTTGGTGGCGGAGAAGAAAACTGGAAAGAAGAAACGAAAGGTGGGAAACAAAATTGCTCTGGTCTACAATTTGTCGAAATGTTACTGTTAAGAGAACTGAGATTATTGTACAAGGGCATATTTGGATGAAAATCTTGGAAGGGAAGACTATATTGTGGCGCTTGAAAGATAGGGGTGGCATAGAAATGAGATTTTGAGGGAAGTTAGCATTAATTGGCGGAAAACGTGCATTTGAAAAAGGAATAAATGATTTCGTGAAACTGGTAGCATAATTAGAAGCGTTAATTATTTGGGGAATTCGACACCTTTTTGGGTTGGGAAAGATGCTAACATTAGCGTTCGCAGCTGTTGTAGATGCTGAGGGGTTAGCAGGTTTCCCATCGGTAATGACATTACTGATTTTAATGCCTGGATTAGCCAATGATTCAGATTTACTAGGAGTTTGCTTAGGTTTAGTAGATTTGGCAGCTATAGCTATAGTGGCTTTGACACAATTTCACTCAAACCAGGAACAAGGTTAACGGGTGAAGATTCAGCTGGAATCGAAATTCCTGTCGATCCGGAGGGCCGTGGGCTTGCATTAGCTACAGGACAAACCTCTGAGATAAATTTTGATATTGAAGGTGTAGACTAAGACTCCTTGTTTGCTAACGAGGGTGAAACCCGACGTTCCATTAAGGTTTTGTCCCTACAGATAAACAACTTATTTTTTTTCAAATATTTAGCTGAGTGCTCATGCTTAGAGAAAATAAGGTCAACTTCAATCGCTGAAAAACTTTTGACCAGAATTGGCCGGTTTTTGTTACGGGAAGACAACCTTTTAGCTTCAGCGACTTTAAAGTTAAAGCCACATGAGTAAAGGAAATGAAATTCAACGTCCAGGTGGATTTAACACTTGGGGACTTTTTTTAAATGAAAATTGAAACTTTTCTTATGTCGGTCAATTGACTCAGTACTGACCATGTTTATAAAAGGCTCTAGTTTCACGCATTGTTGAGAAGTGAGTGAAGACAACTTTCCCTCAAAAATGGTACCAAGGATCGTGAAGAGAGAACCATATTTAGACATAAAGGTATTAAAGTTATCCAGGGCGTCAAGGTCTAATTTCTTCATGCTTAAGGTGGGTTGTTCTAGTGGTAGTTTTACACGAAGAGGATGTTTGCGTCTAAGCACTGACTGGGGTTTCCTATTGATTTTAAAATATAAGTATTTTTCAAATCGATAATACGAAAGGAAAATTGTCACTAGTGACGTTTTGCGGAATCAAAGATGTAATATTTGAAATATGTATTTTAAGCAAGGCACTGCAAGTAAATATCTGCTAGGTTACTAGTTTAAACTGTAAAATAGAATTAACGAAGAGGCTTTGCAGGATGAAAAATTATATCAACTGGTATACCAGTAACTGCAAATTATTCTTCGCTGGAAATAAGGTAAACTTACAAAATTTCAACTTTATTTCTAGAATTAACCTTTATATTCCGTCCTTTTGACGTAAATCTGCGAGAACTTTAATGAGGCTATATAGGGTCCCTAATAGCATGCAATATATCCCTGATGTACTGATTTCGCGACATGTCGAGATAGGACATGCCCAAAGCTCATTGGCTAATCTATAATAAGAAAGTGTGCCCTTATTGGTTGGCGTGCTGTCAGTGTGCATAGACTGTGCGCGGGAAAAGCCATGATACTTTTCTTTGTGGTGGCGTGCTGGTGTGACCGTATTTGACATTCTCATTTTCATAACTCTATCTCGCATTAATATTGCTTATCTGTTAACCATATTGATTTATTTTGATTATTAACTGTCTAAAATTTTTAGGCAGCCAAGTTAAAGGACAATTGGAAGACATGTTGCCCGTGATATGACAGAAATTTGCCACGAATTTGATGAGACAGTAACTAGGTATATATTAAAGCGCAAACGAGTAAAAGATAATGAAAGATGCACGTCAACATCGCCGGGCGATAAAACTTGGATGGACAAGCCCGTAGATTTAGATGACTCAAGTTTATGGGCAACGAAAGGTCAGTCCATAGATGACAGCGAGGGGTGTATGTTTTCGTCATCAGATGAGGAAGAAAGCAGCATAGAGAGTGGTATCCGCTCGCAGACCTCGACTCGGGATAGGGTTAGGGAATGGGCTTTTGAATCTAACATTGCCCATAGCCACCTACGTACAGTTCTGGAAATTTTTAAATCGCTAGTCCAAGACATGCCAACGGACCCTAGAACACTGCTTAGGGCTTCGAACAGCTTTAGAGTTACTAAAATGGGTAGTGGTGATTATGTTCACCTAGGATTGAGGAGTCAAATTAAGCGACTCCGGGAGAAGAGAAGAATTCTGGACGGTGAGAATGAGATTGCAGTTAATATAGCTAGAGATGGTTTACCCGTTTTTCGTAAGACGAAGGTTGAATTTTGGCCTATTTTGGCAATGATTATTCGTCCTTTCATAAGTGCTGTTTTCCAAGTTGCAATTTACTGTGGTAAAGGCAGGCCACGTGATTTTCAAGCATTTTGTAAGGAAACTGTGGATGAAATAAACCGGTTACAGTTAACTGTTATTAGTGTGGATGGCTTGGATCAGTCAGTAATTGTGCGCGTAGCAGTTGTTATATGTGACGCACTGGCTAGGTCTTTTGTTAAGGAAATAAAGAATGTAAACGCATATCACGGATGCGAACGATGCGACTTAGTTGGGGTATTTATGGACAAAGTTGTCTATGTGGGTGAGTGCCATCGGGATAGAAAGGACGAGGATTTCAACCTGCCCGTGGATGGCAACCACATCGTTGGAGTTTCACCGTTCTTAACTTGTAAGCTAGGTCTCATTTCAAATTTTCCCTTTGATCTACGTCACCTAGTATACCTAGGTGTAGTGAAGAAGCTAATTCGTATGTGGGTTAGGACTCGTAGACCTAGGGTGAGCGGATCAGGATACGCTCTTGTACTGTCCACCTCTGCATTAGAAGAGGCAAGTCGACGCCTGTTGTAACTTAATATCTACCTACCAGTGGAATTTTCACAGCGTGGCAGGATATTACAGGAATATGATTCCTGGAAGGGCGCAGAATTAAGACAGTTTATCCTCTCCCTTGGAGTAGTTATTCTGAAGGACACCTTACCAAAAAGTCATTGGAAAATGTTTTTATTATTGTTTACTGCAGTTCGATATTTATCATGACACACCTATGCGTACGTAACATTGGTTTTGCTAAACAAATACTTAGACTTTTTGTACAGAAATTCCAAGTATTGTACGGTAAGGAACAGATGGTTTACAATGTGCACAGCATACTGCACATTGCAGACGATGTTCAGCGTCACGGACCTCTAGATTCCTTCTCGTCCTTTCCTTTTGAAAGCTACCTAGGTAAATTGAGGAAAATGCTTCGTAAGCCAGCGCAAACTGTACAACAAGTTGCTAGAAGGTTGATTGAGTTAGACGTTCATATATTTGATACAAATGACACACGTCAGCATAGACTTCTTCACAGACACCATAGGGGTCCAGGTTCTAGAAATTGTGAGTCCTGTGATCAATACAAATGCATCCAAACTTCACAGGTTAGATTAGATAATTCACTAGCCAATGGATGCATTGCCCTAGGGGAGAAGATAGTATGCGTTTAAAATGTTACTCGTAACGCAGGGCGGACGCAAAGGCATATTATTTCCCGGCTGCGATCGCTGGAGGTGAGCCAACCCTTGGCAAATACAGCTCAAAGCCAGCAATGCTCTGAAATGCCTGTAAATCCAGTGTGGCAGCCAATTACGAGCAGCACTGAATTCCGACAGTTAAACACCCAGCTGCTAGACAACAATTTTCGCAAAGAAATTGTTTGTACCCTTTAATTACTTACACTATGAATAAGGAGTCCTACTTAGGCTGCCTTTGTGACCGAAATGTAGACGACTTTGTTAAACGCATTTTTTATGCAATTTTCGACGACTCCGTTGCCATGGCAATAAACTTTAAAGGAAGAAAAGGTAAAGAGACCTTATCAGGATCAAAGGCGCACGAAGTCATTACAGATAAGTTATCAAATCGTTCTAGTTTTTACCAACTATGTAGACCTGTACGTAAGGTGGTGTGGTGGCGGAAACATAAACTTATATGACCTGGAGGCGTCATTTATAAGGCGCCTTAAACGGTCACTCGACGCCGCCGGCAAGAGGGTCCAAAGACACCCATTGGAAATCCCTTCTAATTGTTGGTTTATTTGTTTACGGTTTAACATACTATCTACTTTTAGATGTCCAACATGCGTTTACAACGTCCAGTCCACTTCCGAGAGGATAAGCCGCCTACCCTCTGAATGTACATATCCCAGCAACCTGAATTGTACATATAACAAGAAATTTAACCTATTTTTGTACCTAGATTATAACGAACGTTTTATAATACACATTTTTCTATTTACCTTTGAAATGTGCGCTTACATATTCCTTACGTCATTTTGGGACTGGTTATATGCGATAATAGACAATTACACGGCAGTTACATAGCATGTGAAAAGATGGTTACGTAGTGGGCGGGTGTAGTAAGGAAATATTAATGGGCGTTGCATATATATTCGATTTCAAGGGGGGTTGCGTACGAAGTAACGAAACCGCTTTCGTCTACGGCGACAAATCTCGACAATTCGATATTTGAATATATTGACAAAGCGGACAAAGTCGATATACAGTTGATATAGGTATTTTGACATGTCAATATGCGGGCGATCTAAGGTGAATATAGGCATGCTTTTAGGGGTGAAAAAGTTTAAAAACTGTATATTTCTCCTTTTTGCAATTGCAATAACTGCAGGTGTGTGCAGTTGATAATGACGTAGAAATACAATAAATTGTCAAGAATTAAGCTAAAATTTTCTACAGGGAACGAAGAAATCGGTTTAAAATTCGAGAATTCACTTATCTTCAAATTTGAACCAACCGCCTTCAACAATGACCTTGACTTTTGATTTAATACAGTAAACATTTTTTCGATAAACGTGATCTTAAACATCAAATAGTATTCAACTTTGAATGTTTCCCACAAAAGAGATTTCAGTTTATTTGTTTGAGGCGCAACTTCGGGCACCGATTAAAGATCAAAATAAAAAACTCTAGGAGACGATCGAATTTCAGACCGATTTCAAGCGGGTCGGAATTTTGTGTTATTCTACTCCCTTTTGTTTTTCTATCATTTGTCACCATTAGTATGAATTCTTTATGCTATAAACGTATTCTCTCCTTCGATCTAAAAATCTTAACATCTAAACATGTCTAAACATGTTTTACGATTCTAACAGCTAAACATTATCAGAAGCTATTCCAGGTAATGTGGTCGTTGTTGTATGCAGTCCATGTCATCCATGAACGCAAAATTTGTGGCAGCTATAGAATCAATAGGAGAATCACAGAAGGCTAAGTTGATAGGGAGGCCCTGGTCGCTACGAAATTCTGGCCCAGTTCCGTAGAAGGAGATAAGAAGTCGGACGTTACTTGGGAGGATAGTTTATTCTGATACAGAACTATCGTAGTAGGGGTTAGAGGAAGTTGGCTGCCATACAATGGCACGTCCAGTCACCGCGTCTGCGACATCCCCAAGTCTGTGCGAGACTGTACATACGCAAAGGGAATCCAGTGTGGTTAGGTGTGAGTCAGGCGTGAAGATGATTGGCCAGTAGGGACAGCCAGGATTGCAAAGGGCCAGACAGCCACTGGTGCGCACATGCATGAAGACACAAGATGATCGGCGTTCAGCATGTGCACAGCGTTGTGTCACTACAGAAGCAAACACACATACCCCGCACGAGCACCTACTCCAACGGCACAGAGGATTGTATTGCAGCTCAGGGTGAGGCTACATTACGGATCAGGATTGTTCGAATACACAAGCAACACTTTTCGCAGAGATTTTGAACGATAAATGTGTAATCGTTTGTCAGTAATCCTTCTCCCCCAATGGTTGAAATCTTCGCCCGATATCGCTCTCTTTCCATCTCGCAAGTCCCTTGCCGTCACCATCTCCACATGAATTCGCCAACAGCCCTGCACTCCTCAACGGTAGCTGACTGATCTTTCGTGACCATCTCCCAATCCAAACTGACCGATTTTACAGGTTCACTATATTAGTTTGTTTCCTTTACTACCCTTTTGTTGTTCTATCATTTGTAAAAGTTAACATTGATCTTTTATACTATAAAAGTTTTCTGTCCTTCGTTATATAGATGTGTGCTTGACGAAGTGCTTCACGATTCTGTCAGCGTTTTATGACCGGAAGCTATTCTAGATGAAGAAGTCCGTTGTGTGTGCTATCCTTGACATCCGCAAACTCTATCAGCTCCCATCAGACATGATGAACTGAGATCATCAATTGTATTCCATAACTGGACACAAATAATCAATAAACCGACCCAAGGGAACAACATACTAGACAATGTTCTCACAAATTATATCTGGCCCCTACATACGCATAACGACAGCATAACCTTTGAAAGTGATCATAAGGCAATAATAACAATGCTATCTCTAAACATAAAAGTAAAATCAGATTCTAGTTTCATTTGCATAAATCCAAAAAAACTCGACATTGACTATATGAACAACTATGTAAGGTCACTAGGCTGGAGTTAATATCTTCTAACGACATCCGCAACGGAAGCTGTTAACCTTTTAAACTCTACCCCTTTTATAATTCGAGATACCTTAATAGATGAGAAATCACTGTATAAGTCACAAATTCCTAACTTCCTTTCCAAGAGACTAAAACACTAAAAAAGCAACTTCATGATCCCTCAGTTAGTTATTTATCTACACTCAGGTGAAAAAGGGAAATTCAATATCTAGGGGAAAAAATAGAAGCAAAAAACATAGCAGTAGAACGCCGGGCAATAGAGTCCTCCGAAAAAAACAGCCCAGATCTTTCGGACGAAAATTAACACTAATCGAAAACCAGGTCCCCAACTCATGATTAATGACGCAGAACAAGTAATAACGGACGAAAACCAAATAGAAAATTTATTCAATAAGTACTTCTCAGCCAACTATTCAGTTGAGGAGGAGCCGATGCCCCAACCAACAGACATGACAGCATTTACCCTCAATGAGATCTGTTTTAGCGAAGAAACCATCAAAAAAGCTATCAGACAACTTTCTAATTCCACCTCTTATGGGACGGATAAAATCCCACCTTGCATACTGAAGCTCCAATATTGCTGTCTAGTTTATTTTCCTTACTCCAATCGACTGATATATATCCAGAAATCTGGAAATACTCTAGCATTTCACCAATTTTTAAAAACGGGAACTGATCTGATACACAAAGCTATCGTGGTGTTCACCGAAAAGCGGAAATAGCAAAATTCCTAGAAAAAATAATTTCGAACCAAATTCTAAACTATCAAACAAACGCTTTCCTCATACCTTCCTCTCAACACACTTTCTTACCTAAAAATTCATGTCAGTCCTGCCATCTCACCTTCATTGAATTCGTTTCAAGTAACAGAGATGACGGAAACACGGTACCTACGATATACTTTGACCTTAAAAAAGCGTTTGATAAAGTCCCCCATTAAAGGCTTCTAGTGAATCTAATAAGTCATAGAATTGGGTCTCCTGTTCTTGCATTTCTAAAAGCTTACCTTCATAACCGATATCAGGTAGTACAAATTCGAAACGCGGTCTCAGAACCATCTCATATTAGTAGTGGAGTACTTCAGGGGACTATCTAGGTCCCCTCCTTTTTCTTATATACATTCACGACTTATCCTCTATATCTACGTCAGCTAAAACATTTTTACATGCGGACGACTTAAAACTTGAATATGCATATAACAAGCATACAGTAGCCAGTATGCATAGAACGATTGAAAATGATCTTAAAAACCTAAGCGAATGGAGTACTCTATGGCAAATACCATTCTCTCCAAGTAAATGTCATCTCCTGATTTTTGGTCCACAAAAACTTTCACCCATAATTTTCAATAATCAGGAAATAACCGAGACAACATCAATAAAAGACTTAGGTCTAAGCTTAACAAATACTCTTGATTTATCTCCCACGTTTAACAAATATCACCAAAAGCCACTGGACTATGCGGCTTCATTTGTAAAAATTTCTCCTCACCTGCCATAAAGACATGACGATATAAAATGTAAGTTTTACCTCTCCTGGATTACTGCTCAATTTTCTTTGGCATAATGCCATCAGATGGCCGAAAGAAACTAGAATCCCCTAAAAGATGCTTTACCAGATCCTAATCCAAATGTGATGGCGTTTAAGGCTCATACATGAAACTATACAATAGATATGGTCTTCAACCCGTTTGTATCAGAAGACACAAATATAGTCTCACTTTTCTATTAAAAATCACACTCAAGCAAATTATTCTCAGAATGAATATACTTACAAATCAAAACGGCCCCCAAGACACTAGAAATTATGAAAATATTATGAAAATTCCTAAATTCAAAAAGGTCCAACGATCCAACTTCTATTCCATCAAATACGCGACAATATCGAATGCCCTGCCAAATTCCATTAGAAATAGTTGAAACCTACTAGAATTTTAAATAAATATCAAACAATATCTGTTAGATAATAGCGCACATCATTTTTTGAATAAAAGGGGACATTTTTCAACTCAGTTCTTTAACATAGCATTCGGGCCGAAAGGCTCTGATAACGCCAAATTCGGGAATCACGCGTTTATAGACATAATGGTTACTATCTGCGATAGCTACTTCAACTCTGAGTCCTCCAGATGAGCTGCCGTATGTGCACCTAGATGTTAAGCAAATCAAACTTTCTTTGCGTGTGCTTCCGATGACGGCGAAAGCCATTTCAGGCCAGAAGCTACCACGAGTAGTTATTTGACGTCCTTTTATAAACCTCTTACGATGATCTGCAATGCACACAGAGATGAAGAATTTAATCATCTGGGTATGTTGAAGACCTTTTGCTTATGAGAAAGCTACAGCTAATGGTAAGTGACCTGACGACACGATAGTTCGGTCATCGATTTCGACTATGTCCACCGTATGCTCCACACAAGGTGGTGTAGGGACGGTGACTTGCGCGTGAATAAGTTTTAAGTGATAGAAGACTTGCACTGCTGCTACCGCACACTCTCCTCCTCCTTCACCTGAACTAAGTGTCATAACAGAGTCAAGAAGACGGAAAGCGGGAGAGGACGCAGGTGGCTGGCGCGGCCGGAGCTGCCCCTGGGCGTACCACCACATCTGACTCGGATCCCACGGAGTGGGAGGGCCATAAAGGCCGCAAAAAGAAGAAGCCACTGCAGTCTGACTCTCAGTCCGCCAGTCGGCCACTCCACACAAAACATACATCGGGCTGACCACGCACTCTGAGTTATCCCATCAGTTGTCAACCTTCCAAGCCACGGCTTTTAGCGCACCGAGATAGTTTTAAGCGCGTCAGATTGTTTATAGTGAGGAACATGCGCTGAGCTCTCGACCTCACACTCTCCCCCACCCCCACAATCAAACCACTGTCCGAGCCGGTCAGTTGCCTGATGTGGGAGTGGGTGCATTGTTGACGGATCGGCGTACTCGTCTTCGCGCATCACAGCACGACCTGGGCCCCATAACAAACACACCAGGATTCACTAACTCAGATGATATGGAGCAGCCATTGCCGTCTGACTCCCAGTCCACTGGTCAGCCACTCGACAAACATAACACATACACTGAGCCGACGGCGTGGTCTGTTGTAAGCGTCAGATTAGCAGACTTTCCAGCCACAGTTTCTAGGAAACCGTGATATACTCACATGGGGATTGTAACGGTTTTGTCGATGTATTGGTGTAGATAGTGTGCACTGATGTAGCTAAGCCTCCGGTGATGTAACGCAGGTTTTTGTGAATGTGCACGTGTCCGAATAGGCCCATGCGGTGTGTGAATGTGCAAGAGCAGTGAGGGCAGTGGAGGCGGGCACATCGACTGTATGTCGGAGCCCCAGGCGCTGGTTCACCAGCCTCCGTGCGATGGATGCGGAGGAGACCGATCAAGCCAATGCGTTAGTTGAATTTTCGGGCGCAGTGTGGGCAGGAAAAATCGGAAGAGGCTGAGGGGGTGTCATTCATGGTAGTGGGGTGGCGGTGGCGGTAATAATGGCTGGAGCATAGGGTGTGTTTGGGGTATCGGTGTTGTCGGCATTGTGGTGAATTCCACTGTCATGGATGCGCATGTGATCGAAAAGGCCCAAGCGATGAGTGCATGCACGAGGACAGTCAGGGCAGTGGAGGCGGCGATCTCTGCTGTGTGTTGGAGCTCCAGGCACTGGTTCACCAGTCTCTGTACGATGGATTTGCAAGTGACCGACTAGGCCAATGCGTGAGGTGAATGTGCGGTCGTAATGAGGACAGTTTAGGAGAGAGTCCCCATCGCTGATGGTGGTAGTGGTGGTGCGGGTGGTGGGGGTAACACTTGCTGAGCATTGTGATGTGGTATCGATGATGGTAGGACTAATGGAATTGATGCCAGGGGTGAGGGTGGGGGAGTCCGAAGGAGGGTTGACAGAAGTTGACGTCGAATTTTGAATTTTCGGATTGTTGATGCATTGCATCTGAAGATATCCGACTAGGCCGATTCGCGCGCGGAAGGTGCGATAACAGTGCGGGCATGTTTCAAGGGCCTGGGCATTGGCGATGTTGGTCCTGGGCGCTGATGACTTTCGTGCCGCTCTTTTGGTTTTGGCAGCGGCGATCCTGTTGGCTTCGTAGATTACTGCCCTGTCTTCACTGTTCTCCTCCAAGCCGATCGATTCCGGGCAAGGTCTTTCCAGGACTCCGGTTTGATCTGAAATTGCTTCAGGGAGCTCTTCAGAGGGTCTTTGTAGCATCGTACTTGACACCTTCTCGACGAAAACCCATGAAGACATCTCCATAGAAGAGACGTTTGGGTAGCCTTTCGTCGTCTATCCGCACAAGGTGACCGCTCCAGCGCAGTTGCAGCTGTTTCAACTGAGCGTTAATGCTGAGAATGCCTGCTCGTTCTAGTACTTCCGTGTCCGGTATCCTGTCTTGCCAACTCAGCTTTAGTATTCTGCGGAGACAACTGAGGTGGAAGTGGTTGAGCTTCCGCGCCTGCTTTTGGTAGATCGTTTACGTCTCCGCTCCATACAGCAGAGTCGGCAATATGACAGCTTTTTACATCTTGAGTTTGGTGCTGAGGTGAATACCATGTCGATTCCAGACCACATTTTGCATGCGTCCAAAGGCTTGGCTGGCTTTAGCGATCCGATGGGCGATCTCATCGTCGACTTTGGTGCTGCGTGAGAGATTGCGGCCTAGATACGTGAAGGTATCTACAGCTTTAAGTTGGGCGCCATTGACATTGATGTGATCTGCGGTGTAGAGAGTGTTGGGCGACGTTTGATGCATCAAAACCGTTTTCTCAGTGTTGATTCAAAGTCCGAAGTTGTCCCAGGTGGCAGCGAAGAGGTACATGCTCCTTTGCATTTCCTCTTCTGTCGTTGGATTGAGTGCACAGTCGTCAACGAATGGAAGTTCGTGGATGGTGGCTGTGGAGACACGCGAGCGGAAGTGCATCCGTCGTTGGTTGAGGAGTCGGCCGTCCATCCGGTAGGCGATGCGGATCCCGGGGCGTTCGTCACGGTAGGCCTCCATTAACATGGCTGAAAACATGAAACTGAAGAGGGTAGGTGCAATTACGCATCCCTGCTTCACTCCGTTGGTTACTGCGAATACTTCAGATACTGTCCAGTTGTCAGCAACGCGTGCCATCATCTCGTCGTGAAGCTGACGTACCGTATGCGTGAAACGTTCAGGACAGCCGAATTTCTGCATGATTTTCCACAGCCCATCACGATTCACCGTGTCAAAGGCTTTCGTCAGATCCACAAAGTGAAGAGGTGAGTCCGCATCTCTTGGCACTTCTCTTACAGCTGGTGAGCAGCGAAGATCATATCGATTGTTCTTCTGTGTCGTCAGAAGACGCATTGGCTTTCCGGGAGCAGTCCTTGCTCCAGGTGAGCGTTAGGCGGTTGAGGAGAATGCGGGCGAAGATCTTTCCTGCGATGTTCAGTAGCGAAATTCCTCGGTGGTTGTCGCAGAGTTGGAGGTTCCCTTTCTTCTTGTAGAGGTGGACAATGGTGGCGTCGTTGAAATCCTGAGGTACTTGTCCATAGTGCCACATCTCCTGGAAGAGCACTGTGAGTTGATTCATCAGCTGGGGTCCACCATGCTTGTAAATCTCAGCAGGGATCGTGTCCGAGCCAGGTGCTTTCCCACTGAAGAGTTGCTGCCCGGTTCTGATGGTTTCTTGGAAAGAAGGCGAGAGATCAAGTTGGCGTTTATTTCCACTTCAGGCAGGCAATCGATAGCGGCGTCAGAGATGGTGGAGGGCTGGTTGAGAACGCTTTTAAAGTTTTCTGCCCATCACGTCAGGATTTGCGTCTTCTCAATGAGCAGTGTCCTGCCGTCGGCACTGAGAAGAGGGGCGGCGCCTTTGACGGGAGGTCCGTAGACAGCCTTCGTGGCAGCGAAGAGGTTCTTTTATTTGTTTCTGGTCCGCGTAACCTAGGATTTCCTCGGCTTTGCGCCTCATCCAGGCATCCTGCATCTCCCACAGCCGTTGCTGTACAAGTCGGCGACTTTGGTAGAAGGCTGTCTTGTATGTAGCGGTAGGGCGATCGATGAAGGCTTTGTGTAACTGGTTATTCTCGATGAGCAGAGCATTGGTAGCTGTGTCGTTGTCATCGAACCAGTCTTGGTGCTGTCGACGTGCATTTCCGAGGACATCCAGGACAGTGGATTGGATGGTGTCTCTCAGCTGACACCAGCAGTTCTCCACGGAGATGTCCGCGTCAGCCACTGGAAGGTTGGCTAGACGGTTGGCCAGTTTGTTGCTGAAATGTAGATGGTGAGCAGGCACATTCAACAAAACAGTATTCAACTTACCTTGTGGTCACTTACCTTGGGGTCTTCTGTGGGGTCGCAGACAAAGCCTCATCTGGAGATGACGAGGCGGTGATCCGCCCATCCATCGGCATCAGGGATCGCATTTATCACCAGCACGTCCTGTTTATCTCGCCTCCGGACGCGAACATAGCCCAAAAGGTACCAGTGTCTCAATCGAGGATGTACCAATGTCACTTTTTGCCGCTTTGGGAGGCGGAAAAAAGTTTTGGTCAGAATTCGGCGGTGTTCAGCGCAGGTTCATAGGAGAAGAAGACCGTTGTCATTGAAGCCAGCGAGACCATGGGGACCCAGCACTCCTCTCCACGAGGCACGGTCTGTGTCGACGCGGGCGCTCAAGTCACCAAGGCCAATTAACTCATCCACCTTCAGTACAGTCGCCAAGAGGGAGTGTAGATCCTCGTATAATTTTTCATTTGCCGCATTAGAGCTCGTCATTGGGGGAGAGTAGGCACTGATGATGGTGGCGAACTTGTCTCCCCGAAGGGGCAGGCGGAGGCTCACAAGGTGATCATTGATACCCTGCGGTAGACAAGGGCATACGTCACACGATGCCATTCCGAATGGCAAAAGCGACACCAGCTTTGCGTCGCTCTGCCTTTGGTCGGCCACTCCATAAGAAGGTGTAGCTGGCACCCACCTCCTCCAGCTGACCCTGTTCAGAGAATCAGGTCTCGCTGAGAGCAGCAATGTCAACCTTGTAGCGCACCAGTTCCCGAGCGACAAGCACCGTCCTCTGTTCCGGCCGGTTGCTCCTCCGATTGTCTAAAGGGGAACGAACATTCCAGGCAACTAGTGTGAGCGGACTCACCCGAGCAGCCCAGTGGGTACCCCGAAGGGTACGGTTGGGGGGATCGAGAGAGGAGTTGCTGTTGATATTCTTTAGAGTTTTTCGACCGCATATAATTTCAGGCTGCTAGTTACGGTCTGCTAAAGCTCTCATGAGACCCAGCATTTGTTTAGGGCACCTTTTCTAGCCCCCTCCCCGCGAGGGGGTAAGCAGTGCTATCCCAAAATAGGGCTGCTTAGTCACCCAGGCGGCTACCGAACTCCATAATGGGTCACGATTTGGGTTAGTGAGAGAACGACCGATTCGCCTGGGTCACCAACGTGATTGCATGTCGCCCTCGCCATAGGACTTTTCGACCGTGGGGAAGGATGAGGATAGCGGGAGAATAGGAGGGGTCGAAGCAAGAGTAAGAAGAGGAGGAGAGAGGAGGTGGTTGAGGAGAAGTAGAAGGGGAGAGGGGAGTGGGGTGGGAAAAGGAGAGGAGGAAGGACAGGGAGGACGGGAGAGTGCAAGAACAGGGGAAGGGAAGCAGACGTACCGGGTGTGAAGACACACACAACACCGGAGACCCTCAACTTGTTTAGCCCGCCGGTCGTGGCGGTTGCCCGGGGTGTGGCCACTGGGAAATACCAGCTTCAAGGAGCCACAGGTGAGAGCTGGGTACCAGTTAGAGACGGCCACAGGAGCATACAACATCTGTGTGAGACAAAAGGAGAAACCAAATGCTACACCCATGTTAATTACCTACAAGATTCATAAATACCTATCCTTCGGCTATGCAAAAGGGCTCTCAATTTAATGATTTATATACCCATTATCTAAAAGCAGCTTTTTTTCTATATTTAAAACTTCTTAAAAAATAATGATAATTTTACATTTTCCAATTTTTTTGGATAGCGTCTTTATTTACATATATAATTTTATGATTGGTAAACAATTTGCTTTAAAACTAACTTGCAAAACTTATTATTTTTTATCTCAGTCTGTAAGTAGTATATTTCTTCCGTTTTTAAGATCATTAACGCTCTACGAAATTCGAATGCAAAACGAGCCGAAGGCCTAGGTTTTGACAAAGCATTATGAAACGAAATCAATCAACGAAGCCAACAGGATCGCCGCTGCCAAGACCAAAAGAGCGGCACGAAAGTCACCAGCACCCCGGACCAACATCGCCAATGCCCAGGCCCTTGAAACATGCCCGCGCGGTTATCGCACCTTCCGCGCGCGAATCGGCCTAGTCGGATATCTTCGGACGCAATGCATCAACAATCCGAAAATTCAAAATTCGACGTCAACTTCTGTCAACCCTCCTTCGGACTCCCCCACCCTCACCCCTGGCATCAATTCCATTAGTCCTACCATCATCGATACCACATCACAATGCTCAGCAAGTGTTACCCCCACCACCACCACCACCACTACCACCATCAGCGATGGGGACTCTCTGCTAAACTGCCCTCATTACGACTGCACATTCACCTCACGCATCGGCCTGGTCGGTCACTTGCGAATCCATCGTACAGAGACTGGTGAACCAGTGCCTGGAGCTCCAACACACAGCAGAGATCGCCGCCTCCACTGTCCTCACTGTCCTTGTGCATTCACTCATCGCTTGGGCCTTTTCGATCACATGCGCATCCATGACAGTGGAATTCACCACAATGCAGACAGCACCGATACCCCATACACACCCTCCGCTCCAGCCAATCTTACTGCCACCGCCACCCCACTACCATGAATAACACCCCCTCAGCCTCTTCCGATTTTTCCTGCCCACACTGCGCCCGAAAATTCAACTAACGCATTGGCTTGATCGGTCTCCTCCGCATCCATCGCACGGAGGCTGGTGAACCAGCGCCTGGGGCTCCAACATACAGTCGATGTGCCCACCTCCACTGCCCTCACTGCTCTCGCACATTCACACACCGCGTGGGCCTATTCATACACGTGCACATTCACAAAATCCTGCGGTAAACCATCGGAGGTTTAGCTACATCAGCTTACACTATCTACACTAATACATCGACAAAACCCTCACAATCACCATGTACCTGAGTATATTACGGTTTCCTAGAAACCGTGGCTGGGAAGGCTGCCAGTCTGACGCTTACACCAGACCACGCCGTCGGCTTAGTGTATGTGTTGTGTGTGTCGAGTGGCTGACCAGTGGACTGGGAGTCAGATGGCAATGGCTGCTCCATATCATCTGAGTTAGTGAATCCTGGTGTGTTTGTTATGGGGCCCAGGTCGTGCTGTGGTGCGTGAAGACGAGTACGCCGATCCGTCAACAATGCGCCCACTCCCACATCAAGCAAATGACCGGCTCGGACAGTGGTTTGATTGTGGGGGTGGGGGAGAGAGTGAGGTCGATAGCTCAGCGCATGTTCCTCACTATAAACAATCTGACGCGCTTAAAACTATCTCGGTGCGCTAAAAGCCGTGGTTTGGAAGGTTGCCAACTGACGAGATAACTCGGACTGCATGGTCAGCACAATGTGTGTTTTTTGTGGAGTGGCTGACTGGCGGACTGAGAGTAAGGCTTCAATGGCTCCTTCTTTATGTGGCCTTTATGGCACTCCCACTCCGTGGGATCCGAGCCAGATGTGGTGGTTCGCCAAGGGGTGGCTCCGGCCGGGCCAGCCACCTGCACCCTCTTCCATCTCTGGTCTTCTGAATTTGTCTTGATACCGGGCTCAGGTAAGGGAGGAGGAGAGTGTGTGTTAGCTGCAGCGCAAGGCTACTATCACTTAAAACTGATTCACGCGCAAGTCACCGTCCCTGCACCACCTTGTTTGGAGCATACGTTGGACCTCGTTGAAATCGACGGTCGAACTGTCATAAAACGAATGATTCTAGCTGTTTTATACAGCTAGATCAAAAATAATCAACACAATGTTATATAATACAAATATGTAGACTGCAGGACTGCAATGAATGTTTCTTACCTTTGAACTCTAACTGCTCCTAATCTATTTTCAACTTTTTTAGGCATCAGTCAACTAAGTCTAATTAGTCGGCAGTGTAGCGGCTGAGGACTTTGAGTTTGTCACACACACGGGCGAGTTACTCACCTGGAGAGTCTCTAAGCACCATACTGATCACTCAAACGCAACAGTCATTAGAAGGAATGGCAGAAATGTCGGAAATTGATTCTACTAGTACGAAGTATATAAAAGTATGAAAGAGCACAATAGAAAATAAAGAAGGGAACGTTACATGAAGCGATATCCCTTTTGGGGTGGGGGGAATTATGTCATGTCTGTTGGATAACCAGTGGGGAGTTCAACACTGTGGGCAACTGCAGGGTCGGGACGAGGGGATACTGACATTGAACGGAGGATAACGATACGCGGTGACGGTAATCGTGGGGACGAGTGTTAGCGTTTAAGAGTGGAAGGGGACACCAGCATCTTCACCCACATTCCATCACTCCATTCCTATCCCGAATCCACGCGAAAAGTGCCTCCAGTCCATTTAAACAATTTTGTCGGAACTGTGGTTCGTTATCGCTGATCCCACACCGGAATCGACTGCGCTCGCATCTGATTGGAAGTACCTTTCCCTTTAAATTGACCGCAGACGTTTCTACCTCTGTCAAATGAATACTTTAGAACGTCAATAACAGACGAGTCTTGACTCGAACCATTCTTACCCTAATATATTCATCCCCATTCTGTAAAGCTGTTTTAACTTAACATTTTGCTATCTCTTAACCTTGGAAAACAGGTTTTTTTACTTAAAACAAATTCGTCATTTCGAATACTGCTATTTAAGCAAACAAACAAACCAAAGCTAAATTAGTTAATGAAAAGAGGAGTTTGTTTTCGGTTTTTTCCTGTGTTCTAAGGATTTGACGGCGCCCAAGCAATGCCCAATCAATAAACATATTTACTTATTTATTTATTTATTGGTGGCAACTGATTAATAAATAGGAGCACACACATATCCCCTGTATGAACACCATCATCACTAAGATTAGACAGCATTAACATTAAACTAGCCCTACAACCCAGCGCTACATCGCTGCTGGACGTTGCACTAACATGCGATGTTGAAGAGATTGGTGAGTTTTTAAAGCCAAAGAGGAAAATGTCTAAGAAGACCAAGCCTTACATGGATTTGGCTCCAGCCTGCCCAAAACCCGGTTCATCTTGACCTATCGGGCCAAGTGAACTGGTTTCAAGCACGCCTTCAGTTGAAAGACCTGAGTTGCAAACGGGTGCTCGATTGAGTCGAAAACATAATATTATCATAAAGGGGTCCCAGATTCAGTGTCGATAATCCCAAAGTAGCAAGTAAAACATGACTTGGAACTCCTTCAATTGTATGCAACAAAGTTGCTAACGGACGGCGAGTCCATCCACATTCTCAAGGCCTATAGAATAGGGAAGACTCTGTCAGCACCCGATTCAAATCCTCAACCAAGACCTCTTAACATCGTCTTGGAAAACGAAGCACAGACACAGCTCCTGCTACAGAGAAAATTTACCCTATGGGGTCCGCATTCTAAAGTTTTTTTCAACCGGAATACGGGCTGAAAGAACGAATGAAATGTGATAATTAATAATAGAGCTGGAAGCACGAAGGACAAATGGTGAGGCACATCTCCAAATAAGAAACGAACAAACAGTTCAAGTGAAAAGTGCATTTCTTAGGCCGAAGGCAGTCACTCTGAAAGGCAAACTGTCCCCTTTGAGAAACTTAAAACCTGCCCGCTTAAAATAATCCTCCTTAATGCCAGATCTTTGCTTGATAAGATGCCTATGCCCTAGACTCTGGTTTTCATCCACTGCCCCGACATTGCAATAGGTACAGAGACATGGGCAACACCCTGTGTATCCAAATCCGATCTCTCTATTCTAGGCTATGCTTATATTCGGAATGATCGATACAAGGGCCTTGGCGGAGGAAGCTGTATCTCCGATTAGCAACTATTACATTTCTGCCGCAGGACTATCGACAATTTACCTTGTTAGAAGATAGTTGTTGGCTCCGAGTTGTTCTCAAAGATAAGTATTATTTACCCGTTAGTTGTTTCGATCGTCCCCAAATACCAGCGATGGTTACGATCATTGTCTCCCGCAGGCATTTCACGCCACAGCTGACTTAAAAACCTCCCTTTATCATGACGTCGTTGACAGCGTAGACTCCCCCGCCGTTTTCATTTACAAAACAACACTTCCGTCCTGCCCTTGATCCAACAAATCTTTGAACAGGCTAAGAAGCTGTCTGACGAAAAACGACTAGTCGGATAGGTCAACTTTGCCGAAAACTCTTCGTTAAATTTTGCAAAACTCTTTTCGCGCAAAATAAAAGCGCAGAGAAAACGCAGCATCCCGTACTTCGAGACGCCTTAGGAAATCCTATAGCTGAAGCTAATTTGACAGATGATGGCTTTAATACTTTCTTGTCTAGAATTTTTAGTGATCATTCTGTCGCTCCCTTTCCTAACATCCGGACTTGAACCGGTAACATCCTCGAAAACATAATTTTTATCCTCTGGGACGTGACCGAAGCCATTCGGCGTTCTCATCAATCTTACAGTCCTGGACCAGATGGCGTCCCGGTCAGCGTTCTAAAGGCGGATGCAAATGATATATTTCCGTCCCTACTTTATAAGATAATTTATCTTTCTATTGAAAGTGAAACCTTCACTATTTTATGGAGGGAATCGCACATTCTGCCTGTACCCGAACATGGCCGACCTATGTCATTTTACGAATTTAGGCCAATAAATAAACTGCCAGCAGTCTCGATGATCTTAGCGACCTTGATCAAAGACAAGAAGATGCGACATCTAACAGAGAATAACCTACTGAATGCGGATCAGCGTGGGTTCCTCGAAAAAAAGGTCTTGTGACACCTGCAGCTCTCTTTCTTTGATCATGTGCTACAATCTAGAGACAGCGGTTTCGCAATTAACACCGTTAACTTCGATTTCATGCAGGCTTTTGATCATGTTGACCATGATCTCCTACTGCTGAAACTTGCCTCCATTGTCATAGGTAACAAGCTTCTGAACTTAATATCCTCCTATTTGAATGCTCGCACACAACGGGTTAAAATGTCTGATGTTATCTCCAACCCAATGCATGAGAGGAGTGGAGTTATTTAGGGTAGCGTGCTTGACCCGCTTCTATTTTGCATTTTTGTCAATGATGATCCCGATTATTTCAGTATTGTAGACCCTTTTTGTACGCTGACGATTTAAAAGTTGCCTTTCGAGATTAACCGGTCGATCGCAACATCGTGCTTGAGGTCTTAAAAAGGATCTTCAGGCCTTCACTCAGTGGTGTCGCACATGTCGCCTTTTGCTTTGTTGGCACAGGTGCTCCGTTATGGTTATTGGCGACAACCATCAGTGCCATATAAGCATAGACGGTCATGACCTAAATTTGTCCAGAGTTATAAAGGATCTGGGTTTATCATCTTCTTGTAGTCATTTCCTCATTTAATGTTATCAGCACCATTGATTTCTCCATAGAACTAATTCGCAAGCAAATAATGCGTCTGAAAAACTCGCACTCTTCGGAGACTGAAGGTATTCCAAACTAAGTTATTAAGAGAGTGTCGAGCTTTCCCCGATTGCTAAGCCATGTATTCTCAGTTTATCTTTTCAACGGATTCTTTCCTGACTCATGGAAGACATCTATTTTTCGTCCTGTCTTCAAGTCGGGATCTCGTTCGGAAGTAAATAATTATCGAGGCGTTCACAAAGCGAAGTGTGTCACTTAGCTTTCCTTAACCTCGTCACTTCCATTCGTAATGAGCAGCAGTCAGTGGTTGTGATCTACTTTGACCTGAGCAAAACCTTTGATAGGGTACCATACAGACGTCTTCTGGTGAAACTGGAAGCCCTCGGCATCTGGCCTCCTCTCCTTGACTTCATTGGTTCCTACTTGTCTAACCGCAGCCAGAAGGTCTTAGTAGGTAAAAGCTACTCGACGCCTCAACCGATCACGAGTGGCGTTTTTAAAAGGCACGGTTTTAGGTCCCCTTCTCTTTATTCTGTACATAAACGAAATTTCAGCTTTACGCACAAATTCACCAAATTTCGTTTACGCTGACGATCTCAAGTGCATTTATTCATTTTCTAAAGACACTGACAAAAGTTGCGTTGATAAAATAAACACTGATCTACTTATGCTCTCACGTTGGAGCTGTACTTGGCAGATGGCGTTTTCTTCATCCAAAGGTAATTTTATGTGTTTTGGCCCCACTAAGCTTCCTGGACACCGCGTATTTCAAAATAGTACACTTTTAGAACGATCAACCATAAAAGACTTAGGTCTAAGTTACACGAATAAGCTAGCATTATCACCTCATACGGATCGAATTTCTGCAAAGGCTACACTGATATGTGGTTTTATATAACATATTTTTTTCCTTCCGGAAATAAAGTTAAACCTGTACCACATGTTTGTTCTTCCGATCCTAGAATACTGCTGTCCCCTCTTTAGGCTGATGAATGCCTCTGACCGCAGTAAGATTGAAAAAGTTCAGAGGGTTTTTATTCGAAGACTATTTTCTCTTCCTGGATCCAGTATCTCTTATATGGATAGATGCTTGTTAGCTAACATTAAACTTCTGTGGGTTAGAAGACTCGAAGCCGGTCTCTGCTTCCTGTTTCACGTTAACTCTAGCCCAAATCTCCCACGAATTAACGCTCTCACTCCGGTAGATCGACCCTATGCCACTCGTAATTCCTCCATGATCCTTTCACCACCCCTTAGCTCCACAACTAATGGTTCTCAGTTTTTTTCCTCCAAATATGATTTCATCTGGAATAATCTTCCACTGCAAATTAGTTGTCGTCCACATTAGCTATTTTCAAAACAAAATTATGCAAACATTTAACTTCCGAAGATATAAAAACCTTATTGTCCGTTTACTTCCCAAACTCGCAACTTTTTAATTTCGAAAAGGGTCCTCCTGTTATTTGAGGCAGCACCCTTGATATAATATTGGTCTCTTATTATATTTCCATCATCCTCTGCATAGTCAATCTTTGCATTCACTTTTTCGCCACCCCTTTTCAACTAACATCGTTAACTCTTAACAACCTTGATAATTTCCTCCAATTTTGCAACCCCGACGATGATCTCCAGGTTCATTTGATGATCAAGGCGGGTTCTGATGGTTTTGCCTCTTTGATTGGTGGAATATGCAGTCGGCAAGGTCGCATCTCGATGATGATCTCATGACCTCTACTAACCCTTTTCGTTTCGACCATGTTGTCTACGATGAGTTCGTCCTCTATCACCTCCACTGGTGTTTATAAACAGTAGCTCTGACTGCTATATTATCTCTCACACGACAAGGAGCGTTCCTAACCCTCATATGTCGTCAGCAACATCACAGTACTATCCCATTGCATCTAGCTATAAATTTTTTAGTGAAGCAGTTTTTTTTCCAAATTTTTTTAAATTGGCGGCTCGCCGAACTCCGCCTCCGATTTAACCGTAGGAGTTTTTAAACTGCTTCTTTTCTAGTTCACCGTATATGTTGAAGATTGTTGACTATTGTTTTAAAAATGACAAATCGTTTTGAATCGGACATGCCTACCATATTGTTCATTTCTGCTGTTAATATGGCTGCTCACATGGTGCAGCAATTATCCACTTTGTATTTATTTATACCGCGATACTAAGTTTGAAACGACTGGGCTCTCTGGGCCTTAAATATACAATTTATTTATTTATTTAATCCTGTCAGAGCACTGCGCCCGGATTGCTTCGAAAGCACGCCAAACTACTGGGTTTATTCTCAGAAATTTAAAAACCGTTAATGTTAGAATCAACCTTTATAAAATGCATTTCAGACCTCGTCTGGAACACTGATCCTTTCTATTTAGCCTTCTGCACGCTAGTGAACGGAAGAAGATAGAATCAGTTCAACACATCTTTACAAAAATAGTTTTCTCTTCAGAACACAGAAACCTGTACTACCAACAACGCTTTGAGCTAACAAGTCTCGACCCGTTATGGCTTCGCAGATTACAGAAGGGACCATTTGTACAGTTTAAACTTTTAAACAGTTGTACCTTTAACCCTCTTGCATCTCTGAGGCAGCTCGACCACTCTCGGTGCATCATTCATCGATATATATTTTTATTGTTTCCTTCGGCACGCACCTTTAGATGCCGTCAGTTTTTTTTCGGTAAACGTTATAGCAATCTGGAATCAGCTACCCAGAAGTTTCAAAATTCAGCAAAGCTATCCCTTGTTTATGAGAGCTGTCACTTGTTTTCTACATTCAGGACACCTTCCACATATTTTGGGTGCTGACACGATAGAAGCTTTCTTCCGTTCTGATGGCATTCACGGACTCTGGATCCTGTGCCGGAGTTCATGCTGAGGGAAATATTGCTGGCTCTGCCGACCTTTAATCGGCTTATTCCTCAGTCGACAGCGAACAGCCGTTCGCCAACATACCTGCTGGTGCAGAATACCGGATCTATAACACTGGTAGGAGAAGTAATTCACCATGCACCTGTGACAACGCTTCCCTGTCCTGAAATTTAATCCCTCAATAAGCTGCAGTTTTTTTCCTGAAAAAAATTGAAAGAACGATCAGGAGTTTCTTTAACTGTCACCTCTACACTACTCTATAACTCTTTTGAAATTGCCTGTAAACTTGCAAATAATAAATAAATAAACGCCAACTCCACAAGCACGTAATACAGTGCTGCAGCTCAGGTTGAGGCTATTAAACGGATAAGAGCACGACAGAATTGTTTGAATACACAGGGAACACATTTCGCAGGGATCCCAAATGGGAAATGTGCAATCGTTCGTTGGGGAAATGGCCGGTGTTCCTTCGTTTCCTATTGCTGAAATCTTCCATCATTATCGCTCTCGCTCCATCTCACATATCCCTTACGGTCAGCATATCCATGAATCCCACTCACATTCCCCGACAGCGCTGCACTCCTCACCGGTAGCTCAGTGACCCTTCGTGGCCATCTTCCACTCCAAGCGCTTTAATTGGACAGGTCCTCCTCATAAGTTTTTGTCCTTCTGTTTTCATTTTTTCTTCTATCGTTTGTTCCCGTTAACACAGATCACTAATGTTATTAAATTATTATCTCCTTCGAAATATACGGGCCTACTCGACAACGGGTTTAACGATTCTGCCCGTGTTGCTTAACCGGAAGCTATTCCTGGTGATCTAGTGCGCGGTGTGTGCTATACTTGACATACTCGGATGCGAAGTTGGTGGTAGTTGTGCGATGGACAGTGCTGCTATCCTCAACGGTATCCCAAAGATCATTTGTGTCAATCTCCCACTCCAAACAGAGCGATTTTATATGTCCTCCATATAAGTTTGTGTCCTTCTACTACACTTTTGATGTTTTATCATATGTACCGTTAACATAGATCATTTACGCCCAAATATTATTCTCTCCTTCAATGTATACATGTCTGCTCGATGAAGTGCTTAACGATTCCGCCTGCGTTACATGACCGGAAGCTATTCCAGTTAATCTAGTCAGCGGTTTGTGCTATCATTGACATCCTCGAACGCAAAATTGGTGGCAGTTGTTGGATGGATAGGATCACACACCAATCCCCTGTATGAACACCAAGCCCACTAGCACCGAGGACAGTGATGAATGTCAGGGGAAGGTTGTGTAGTGGACCACGAAACCGACAGAATTGTTTTCATATTTTATGATCACTTTCCGTGCGGATCCCGGATGGGAATTTGTAATCGATGATCGGTGAAATGGCCAGTGTTCCTTCTCTCCCTATCGCTGATATCTTCGCCCATTTTCGCTCTCGTTCCATCTCACATGTTTCTTACGCCAACATCTCCATGACCCTTGCCCGTAGTCGCCGACAGCGCTGTTATCCTCACCAGTGTCTGACTGATCATGCGTGACACCATTCCACTTCAAATGGATCGATTTTACATTTCCTACATATCACTTTCTTTTTTGTTCTATCATGTGTTACCGTTAAAATATATTATTTCCGCCATAGACCTTTTCTGTCATTTAATCGATACATATGTGCTCAACGATGTGATTGAAAATACTGCCGGCGCTCCCTAACCGGAAGCTACTCTAGGTGATTAAGTTCACGCCGAATGCTATGCTTGACATCTTACGACGCAGCTGGTAGCAGCTTGGTAGCAGCTGCAGGATGGATAGGAACCTACATCTATCCCCGCATGAACACCAACTATATCAGCAGAGGACAGTGCTGCAACTCAGCGAGATGCTTTGTACCGGACCAGGAATATGAGAGAATTGTTTAAATATACATGGAACAATTTTCGCCAGGATTACGTATGGGCAATGTGTAATCGTTGTTCGGTGAAGATGGCCGGTGTTCCTTTTCTCCCTATCAGCGACATCATCCCACGTTATAGCTATCGTTTGATCTCGCATTTCCTTTACCGTCAGCTTCTTCATGACCCTCAACTGCAGTTGCCGACAGCGCTGTAATACGCATCAGTGTCCGACTTATCATTCTTGACCCTCTCTTCTCCAAGGGGTTCAATTGTAAGGACCTCCGTATTAGTTTTTATCCTTCTACTCCACTTTAGTTGTTCTATCAGTAGTAACCGATAAGATAGATCATTTATGCTATAAAATTATTCTCTCTTTCGATCTTTACATGTCTGTTTGACGAAGCGTTTAACGATTCTGCCAGCGTAACATAACCGGAAGCTATTCCAAATACATAAATAAATAAATAAATTGTATATTTAAGGCCCAGAGAGCCCCGTCATTTCAAACTTAGTATTGCGGTATAAATAAATACAAAGTGGATAATTGCTGCACTATGTGAGCAGCCATATTAACAGCAGAAATTAACAATATGGTAGGCATATCCGATTCAGAACGATTTGCCATTTTTAAAACAATAGTCAACAATCTTCAACATATACGGTGAACTAGAAAAGAAGCAGTAAAAAACTCCTACGGTTAAATCGGAGGCGAAGTTCAGCGAGCCGATTTTTTTTTAAAAAATAGGAGAAAAAACTGCTTCACTAAAAAATTAATAGCTAGATGCAATGGGATAATGCTGTGATGTTTTTGAGAGGAATACGCTTTATTTTGAAGTATCATTCAAAATTTTCAGCAAAAATATAAACGGCTCCATTCACTAAGATAATAGGATAAGTAAACATAATATACAAGAATCAAAGAGTCGAAAATGGACATCTAGCGGGGAGACAGTTCTAGTCTGAGCTTTTTTATTTCAGTCTCTTCACACGTAAGGTAGCGTGCTAGAAATGGCAAAACGGAGCGCTGGTATGCCGTTGTATGGCATGCTATATGGCGAAAGCCTCGGCGCATCGGACGGGAAGACTTCACAGCAATCAGTTCAGAGTGGAGGGATGGGTTTCATCATCAAGGATTCGCCCAGCGAATTGTTTGACTGTCGTAAAGTGCCGTTTTGCTATCAAATCCACTAAAACAGTATAAGAAACACCAGCAGCAGAAGAGAGCATTCGGAGAATACGTTTTAAAATCAAAAAATCCTTTTTAAGCAAGGCTGGAAAAATCACGGGAGAGCAATAAAGGATGAGGGGAAGAACACATGCCTCTATAAATCGCCAGATAAGGGCCTGAGGTGTGTGATAGGAACGTAAACGGCGAATATAATATAGAAGTTTACGAATTTTTTTGTAAAAAGAGCATCGATATGTTGGGAGAATGAAAGATTCGATGTCAGAGTTACGCCAAGGTACCGAAAAGAGGATACCTCGTTGGGAAGGACGGCTGAGAATTGAGAACTAGGGGATGGTCGCAGGTGAAAAACACATTGGACAGACTTCTCATGGTTCAGTTGAAGGCCATTATCTGACGACCAGGCTGCAACATGGTCAAGGCCATCCTTCAGACACTGGAGATGTGTCTGATTTTTAAGAGGATGACCAACAACCATGTCATCGGCATATTTGATGTACAGACAGTCATTTGGTGACCTCAAATCATCAGTGTGAATGGAAAAGAGGTGAGGGGATAAGATGGCATCTTGAAGAACACCGCAGTTGTTTGGAAGGACAGTAGACTTCCGCTTGCCGGATTGTACGAATTGAGTGCGGGAAGTAAAATAATCTTCAAGCCAAGAGACAACCCAGCCGGGAGAGCCAGACGCGGATGTTTTTATTAAGAAGGAGATGGCGCGGGATGGTGTTGAAGGCAGAGGAGTAGTCAAGAAATGCGCATGCGTACGCGCGGCAGCCCTTATCTAAATCTCGTAGAGCCGAATGTACTACACGGGCAACAGCATTTAGGGTACTACGATGGGCCTTATAGGCAAATTGTAATGGGTCGGAGAAATTGGAGGAAAAAGGCTTAATTGTATCGAGAGCGACTCGTTCAGCAATCTTCAGTAAAGCGGAAGAGCAGGCTATTGGACGGAAAGATTTAGGACCAAAATAAGCTGACTTTTTAGGAATGGGAGTGATTCTTACTGAACGCCAAATGTCAGGGATCTTTGACTCCATGAAGAACATGTTTATAAGGTGTGTCAAAATAGGGGAAATCTGAGATCAGCAGTATTTTAAAACAAATGGTGAGACTTCATCCGGCCCAGCAGCAGTTGAACCACGAGCATTTTTCAGATGTTTCTCCACTGTTGCCACTGACACGGGAGAAAAAACGCTTGGTAGTAACAAAAGGTTGTTTGTGGGGGGATTGGAGTCAGTAGAAGTATGGATAAAATGTTTGTTTAGATCGTCTAAATCAGCATCAACATGTGCCAGTTTACCACATTGGCCAGTGAGACGCTTAAGACAACGTATGAGGGTTCGGAACGCTCCTTGTCGTGTGAGAGATAATATAGCAGCCAGAGCTACTGTTTGTAACCACCAGTGGAGGTGAGAGAGGACGGACTCATCGTGGACACCAGGGTCAAAACGAAGACGGGACAGAAGAGATCATGAGATCATCATCGAGATGCGACCTTGCCGACTGCACAGTCCATCAATCAAAGAGGCAAAACCATCAGAACCCACCTTGATCCTCAACTGAACCTGGAGAATATCGTCGGGGTTGCAAAAGCGGAGGAAAGTTCCAAGGTTGTCAAGACTTGGCGATGCTTGTTTAAAATGAGGGGGCAAAAGTGAATGCGAAGATTGACTCTGCAGAGGATTATGGACATATAATAAGAGATCAATATAAGATTGACTCTGCAGAGGATGATGGACACATAATAAGAGACTAATATAATATCAAGGGAGCTGCCTCAAATACCAGGAGGACCCTTTTTGAAATCCAAAGTTGCGAGTTAGGGAAGGAAACAGACAATAAGGACTTTATATCTTCCGAAGTTAAATGTTTGCGTAACTTTGTTTTGAAAATAGCTTATGTGGACGACAACCTAATTTGCAGTGGAAGATTATTCCAGATGAAAGCATATTTGGAGGCAAAAAAACTGATACCAGTTAGTTGTGGAGCTAAGGGGTGGTGAAAGGATCATGGAGGAATTACGAGTGGCAAAGGGTCGATCTACCGGAGTGAGAGCGTTAATTCGTGGGAGATTTGGACTAGCGTTAACGCGAAACAGGAAGCAGAGACCGGCTTCGAGTCTTCTTACCCACAGAAATTTAATGTCTGCTAACTGGCATCTATTCGTATAAGAGATACTGGATCCAGGAAGAGAAAATAGTCTTCGAGTAAAAACCCTCTGAACTTTTTCTATCTTACTGCGGTCAGAGGCGTTCATCAGCCCAAAGAGGGGCAGCAGTATTCTAGAATAGGAAGAACAAACATGCGGTACAGGTCTAACTTTATTTCCGGAAGGAAAAAAATTATGTTATATAAAACCACATATCAGTGTAGCCTTTGCAGAAATTCGATCTGCATGAGGTGATAATGCTAGCTTATTCGTGTAATTTGGGCCTAAGTCTTTTATGGTTGATCGTTCTAAAAGTGAACTATTTTGAAATTTGAGGGGTCCAGGAAGTTTATTGTGGCCAAAACACATAAAACTACTCTTGGATGAAGAAAACGCCATCTGCCAAGTACAGCTCCAACGTGAGAGCATAAGTAGATCAGTGTTTATTTTATCAACGCAACTATTATCAGTGTCCTTAGAAAATGAATAAATGCACTTGAGATCGTCAGCGTAAACGAAATTTGGTGAATTTGTGAGTAAAGCTGAAATTTCGTTTATGTACAGAATAAAGAGAAGGGGACTTAGAACCGTGCCTTGAAAAACGCCACTCGTGATCGGTTGAGGCGTCGAGTTGCTATTACCTATTAAGACCTTCGGGCTGCAGTTAGACAAGTAGGAACCAATGAAGTCAAGGAGAGGAGGCCGGATGCCGAGGGCTTCCAGTTTCACCAGAAGACGTCTGCGCAATACCTTGTCAAATGCTTTGCTCAGGTAAAAGTAGATCACAACCACTGACTGCTGCTCATTACGAAGGGAATTGACGAGGTTTAAGAAAAGCTAAATGACACACTTCCATGATCTCCCAGGTAGAAAACCATACTGCGAGTCGCTTAAGAGCTTATTTTCTAAGCAAAAGTCGAGAATTTGATTAAAACATAATGTTTTCAAGAAGTTTTGCTGGAGCCGGGGTTTTGTGAACGCCTTGATGATTATTTACGTCCGAACGAGATCCCGACTTGAAGACAGGAAGAATAATAGATGTCTTCCATGAGTCAGGAAAGAATCCGTTTGAAAGGTCAACTAAGAATACATGGCTAAGCAATCTGGGAAAGCTCGGCACTCTCTTAATAACTGAGTTTGGAATACCGTCAGTCCCCGAAGACGCATTATTTGCTTACGAATTAGTTCTATGGAGAAATCAATGGTACTGATAACATTAAATGAGGATGCCTGAAACGTCGGAACCGGTTCAGATTCCATCGTAAGATGATTAGCAAAGAATGCACTAAACAATTCTGCCTTCTCAGAGTCTTCGAGAAGGAATTTATTAGTTTCATTAAGTAATGGAGGTATTTCATAACCTCGTTTAGAGCAGGATCGACGGCGGAACAGTTGAGCAACAGATTTTGCAGAGTTTGGCTCGCTGAGTGCGCATGATTCCCTCTGTCTGTCCCGTGCAAGCCGAATCTTAGAGGCTAATTCAAAAATCTCTGCAATACTTAGATGTACAGATAAAGAACTAGTAAATTGATCTTTTAATTGCTTCCTCAATTTCTTTAGTCTCGGCAAATGAAAATTGGGGACGGGGGATTCCGAAGTGTAGGGCTTGACAATTTTGATTGGCACAAATTTCAGGATGTTATTTGAAACGACTGACATTAAGTCAGAAAGACTTGCTGCATCGTTCATGGAGGAGAGATGCTGCCAATCCAATGAGTCCAAAAAGTTGTTAATTAAGCTCATATCTACGAGGTCAAACTTATGATAGGTACGAACGGCGCTAGCCTTTTTCGACGAAACAATTAGTAAGCAACAGTGAATTAATGTATGGTCACTTTGGAAGAGGCCCTGCTTAAAATCAAAGATCTAGTCCGCGGTGTGTGCTACCCTGACTTACTCGTGCGCTATTTTAATGGACCCGTATTAGATACGCAACGAAGGGATTTCAAAGGCGTAAGCCTATTTTCCTCAAATACACTGAACTGAACTGAATCCAAATAATGACGCCCAAGTAAGAACAAGACAGTTGGCAAGGCGGAGTGTTAAAGGGATTATTTCTAACTAGAAACTGGTAGACTATTGGGGCTTGGTCCTGCGAGGATCCGTTGGTGGCGATTGGCTGTCCTGAGGAGATCTTTGGGAGGTCCGTAGGAGAAGGAATGGCAATGGCTGGAGGAAACGTCAGAGAGCTGTCTCATTTCTAATGTGATGAACCTCAATTCTCCTCGGTATTTATGTCATGTTCTCCAGACGATTTGATAGGTTTACATAGAATAGACCAATGGGTATGAGCAAATCATACATTGTAGATCGAATAGAGCCAATAGGATTATCAGCACAGTTTTTATGGACTTCCGGGCTTGATTGGTAGTTAAAGGGTGTCGGATTCTGGCGCTAGTGTAATGGGCCCGTATTAAATACGCAACGAATCCAAATTAATGATGCCCAAGTAAGAAAAAGACAGTTGGCAAGGCGAAGAGTTTAGGGATTATTTGTAACTAGAAATTGGTAGAAATTGGCCTCTCCGCTCTCCAAGATATTTGAAAGTTCGATGGAGGCGGGGGCTCTGCCTACTGAGTGGAAGATAGCCAGCATAACCCCCATCTATAAAGGAGGAGAGAGGACATCACCAAACAGTTTCCGACCAGTCAGCCTCACAAGTATCTGTTGCAAAATGATGGAGAAGCTAATCAAAACGGAACTGATGAGGCATCTTGAAGAGAATAACTTGCTTAGTTCATATCAACATGGATTTCGAAGTGGTCGATCCTGCCTCACAAACTTGCTCACATCCATGGAAAGTTGGACAAAATCATTAGAAATGGGTTTGTCAGTCGATGCGGTCTACATTGACTTTAGCAAAAGCCTTTGACAGGGTTCCACACAAACGTCTGATCTTTAAGCTCCGTCAAATGGGTGTGACTGGCAACCTACTCAAATGGTTGGCCGACTTTCTCACAGACAGGCGCCAGCGTGTTTGTATCGGAGACACCAAGTCTCACTGGGAAACCGTTCACAGTGGAGTTCCGCAGGGCAGCGTTCTGGGTCCCATTTTGTTTCTGATATACGTAAATGACTGCCTGGATTGTCTGACATGCGAGAAGGTAATGTTCGCTGACGATTTGAAGTTATGGAACTCGATTGAAAAACCGGAGGATGCGCGAAAAATTACAACAAAAACTTAGATCGCTTGCAAACATGGTGTGATGAGTGGCTGCTGAACCTTAATCTTAACAAATGCCAAATAATCCGACTGCGGTCTAGTTCCAGAAGGCTGATTAGATTTGAATACCAGTACTCCATCAGTGGTCACCAACTCCAGGAGGTAAACATTCTAAAGGACTTGGGTATATGGATAACACCAACTCTCAGACCATCGTCGCACTGTGCGAATATCGCAAAGAAAGCTTTGTGTATCTTAGGCGCAATCAGGAGGTCCTTCGTTAATTTTGACGGAGAGCTTTTTTGGGCGCGTGTTTGGAACATCTATCCGGCCGGTGTTGGAATATTGCGTTCAGGCGTGGCGCCCTTGGACGAAAAAATGACTACGCTCTGCTGGAGAAAGTTCAACGGAGGGCAACGAAACTAGTCAGCGGATTGGAATGCCTACCCTATGAGGGCCGCCTAGAAAGACTTAAAAATTTTTTTCCTCTCTTATAGGCAATACAGAGGGATATGATCTTAGTCTTCAAACTGGTCAGAGGAGTTGATTGTGCTCTTCAGATGGCCAACTTTTTTTGAATTGGCAAAACATGACAAGTCTCCGAGGTCACCAATACAAACTGAAAAGAAATCACGCCAAACTTGAAGTGCGGGCCAACTTCTTTTCCCAACGGGTGATTGACGAATGGAACAAACTGCCAGCCTCAGTTGTTCAGGCTGAAAGCGTTGAAATGTTTTAAAGAAGACTTGATGCATATTTACTTGATGAACATATAATTAGTCGACAGCAATGATTGATATACTAAAACGACTATCGCCATGTAACATTTGCTTGTTTTGCTAGAGTCTATCTGTAAATAGGGTTTTCAAAGGCTCTGCCTATCTCCCTTATATATACTGAATTATTGGGGGCTTGGTCCTGCAAGGATCCTTTGGTGGCAATTGGCTGTCCTGGGGAGATCTTTGGGAGGTCCATAGGAGAAGGAATGGCGATGGCTGGAGGAAGCGTCAGAGAGCGGCCTCCTTTCCAATGTGATGAGCCTCAATTCGCCTCGGTATTTATGTCATATTCTCCAGATGATTTGATAGGTTTACATAGAATAGGCCAATGGGTATGCGTAAATCATACATTGCAGATCGAAAAGAGCCAATAGGATTAAGAGTTGAGTTTTTATGGACTTCCGGGCTCGAGTGGTAGTTACGATGGTGTCGGTTTCTGGCGCTAGTTAGCTGCTAGTAATCTGAGCTACTAGAGAAAATTGAGAAACTTTGATTCCATCTTTACACATGTAATCTGCTAGTAATCTGAGCTACTAGAGAAAATTGAGAAACTTTGATTCCATCTTTACACTATCATACTGCCTATTTAAACGCAATTTAACCAGTAATGGGCTTACACCAATAGAATAATGGAATGCAACGATCGAAGGCAAAATTAGTGTGCACTAGCAGGTAAACTGTCTGAGAGGATAGAAACGCTCACAGATTGCATTTAAGGAAATATTCGCCTCATTGTGCCTTGAATTGTAAAGTCAAAGATGCGTCATCTGTGTGGTCACACTGAATAGGGCACCTCGGATCTTTCGTCCTCCTCCTGTTCACACCATCGCCAGATGGCTAATAAATTCACCGACAGAACTTCCCTAGTGATGCGATAGCGACGCGATTTGGAAAATTCGCGATAGGTATGTCTGATTGATAGTGGATTTTGTCCATTTTGTCTCGATGGAAACAATGGTGAAAAGTCACGATAAGGGCGCTATACGGCTGTAGGCGGTGAGCAAGCCTGCCGTCACCCTCGCATTCCACCGCTTCTCGGCGCAACCCTCCCCCCAATCGATCATCTTGTAAAGTCCCCACCCTCCCACAAAATCGCAGGCAGCCGTAAAGCGTTTGTGTCATGACACTGACGGTTAGTCCACATTGAGGCCCATAGAGGCACATAGAGGCCCCTGGATGCAGTTCAAAAGCGTCGCAATAAGCCAGATTCCACATTCAATGCATTGAATGTGAAATCTGGCTTATTGTGACGCTTTTGAACTGCATCCAGGGGCCTCTATGGGCCGTGTAAATGCCGCCTCCAGTTCGTAAACATCGACCCTACCGCCCTTGTACCACAGAGCGTACACCTCTACTTGACATAACTTTATCATATCATACAGCTATGAACCGCACAGGCATTCCTTCGCCTTATTGCCTATTAAGTTAACATTAACAGATAACTCAACATCAAAGAGGGCATAGAAAACCCTCTTGATGAAGTCATCCGTGTCCCGTCCTCCAAGGCATTCCAAAAAAGCAGGCTAAAAGTATTTTGTAAAAACTATTGTATCCTTACCATTTGTCTCCAAAAATCGGGGTCGCGAAGTCTTCGGTTCACTTCATTGTAAACGTCCCGCTTGCTAATGAGGTGAGTAACGAGGTTTATTGGCAAGCCAGCCGATGAGTAGGCAGACGATGGCTGCCTTATAGCCATTAACACCGTGTAACAGTATATCCGATTCACCCAGAGCTCAAACGTTCACGTAAATAGATAAAGAACACGCATTAAATAATAAGAGAAAGGGTACCGACAAACACAAGATGGACTACGATACACACTTCTTATTTGTTAGCCGTTGTCTTCCGGGGCCTCAGCTGATGAGAACCTAGGATTATAACCCGGACCCTTTGGTCATTGGGCGTTAGGTCCAACGATCTGTCCTTGGGTCAGGGATATGTTTTCTTGCCGGTCGCGTTCGAAGCTATTATCTGCCGTTGAAACAGCCACCACCGCGCAGTTAACAGAAAATGTTCGTCACAGTACGTACCGATGCATGAGACATTAAGCTGTGCTGTTTTCTCCTACAATTCCTTTCCACTACTGTTTTTTATCGAGGTCTCACTAACTGCGATATTGAAATATTCGAGTGAACTTATTACCACTTAGAAATTTTTCGCCGATCGCCTTGTTCTTATATTCAATGGCTGCCGTCGGATATTGTCAACGCACAATTCAGTTTTTTTCTGGAAAAAGATAGTAAAATTTTATCTGTAGTTTATAGCGCATCGTTTTGTAATCAGCTTCTGCATTTTTGGTGCCCGTCGGTTGTCAGCCAGTACTTGTGCAAATTTCTCTCAAAACACTGAGCATTAGAGCATCCAGGTATATGAAGTAGCTGACTGTTTCTAGCCGCAACTAAAAGATCAGTTGTTTTCTGACAGCAAGTTTGGCCTGTAAATGTATTACTCAAAAAATAGAACCCGTTTTGCCCACAGGTTTATGTATTCTTGATCACACCACCTTCTCTTTGAAGTTTTGTTTTTCTCCACAGACAAAGTTATCAAGGCGCTGGGCGCGGACCTCGCCTGCTACCCTTGTAACAGCGGCGTACGTAACGTTTTACGTCCACGTGACTTACATATTTGCTATAGTAACTTGTGTCTTCCATCAGCCATATGCTATTTAAATAAACTTCAATAGAACAGTTGGTGTTATCTTTGTTTCAGACACTCGAAACAAATGGCAATGAAGAAAAGCTTTCGCCTTTTAGACTATCTGTTCACCCGGCACATCTCCTAGTCAGCCTCTGGCATTTGATACGGTGACCGGTTCTGCAGGTTTAACTGAAAAATGGACGTCTGAACGTGCCTATCACGATTATCCGATATTCCAACGGAAAAAGAAACATCACTCATATTGACTGCATTTTGGATGAAAAAATATGGACAAATGCGGTTTTTGCTTAATGCTCAGTGCTCAGAGCCAATCCAGGCGGTGACATAAACTCATATCATACATTTGAGAGCACACCTTCACTCGCCTCCCAGAACAATCTCGAACGCTCTTCTGCCATAAGTTTAAAATTCGAAGCATAACAAACCGAGATAGTCACCTATGCACATAAGTGACCAGTGCCTTTCCTTCAGTAGAGGTTATTGCATTTAAATGCCGTCTCCAGGAGGCCGTACCCAGGAACGCCATTGTTGAAACCTTACTTGATTACCTAGCTCGTAATAAGTTGAATTTCAAGAACTATATGTTAGCAAAACCATTTAGCTGGTGAATAGTCTTTTGTGCATCTTACTTATTGAGTTTCGGTACGTCATGTAGTGCGAAGTAACACTATCGATGAGGGCCGACTAACAGCGATATTGACATAATATGGTATCGGATTCGAAATAGCCCTCAGTTGTCGGCACCACAAAACACATATGCTTTGAATTTCGTTGAAAGTAAATTTAACCATTAGAGAAAGATATTCATATGATCTACCTGGACAAGCGACTAACGCGCTACAAACAGTACTTGGTCGAGTCACTCCGACAGTCCGCTCTAAGTGTGCCGTCATGAGCTCTGCACACCTCGCAATATAGTATTTCGTAGAACTGTGGTCAGACCTGATCTATCCGAATTGTACCTCTCCATGCGTGACAATCCGAGGCAGTCTACCTAGAAAGCTTGACTCCTCTGCCTCCGCGTAGGAGACCGAATACCGAAGGTCCATGTCTTGAAAAACTATGTTGAGCCCACTTTTGACTTGGCTTTCACTCATAAACCTCCAGGTTAGCCACGGCGCCAGATCAAGAGCAGCAAAACTGACCTACTCAAACCACATCAGCCGTCTTTTTTTGGCTGGTTTCATATATCTTCGTGACCACCGAACGCGGACTGTCTCCTTTGAAATGATTTCGGTGTATCTCACTCAAACGATGGTCCTCAGGTAGCGGTGGGTAAACACATCAATTTTTCACTTCTGTGCACACAACCTAACATTCACAGCTGTATAGGATACCTGACCGGACGAAGGTCCGGTACACGTGCCTCCTTGTGGCGATGAAAACGTCACGTCGGGTTCATATACATTTTTCAAAGATTTTTAAAACTTTGTACTCGACATCAATTCAAGAGACGATGTCTTCCTTACTCTGTCCACTTGATAGCAGCCTCATTCCAAGGTATTTGAAGGTATCTGCCTCTTCAAGTTTTCGGCCCTTTGGTCTTCGCAAGATTTACAGGTTTCGTGACTTCATTCACTCGTGACGCCAAAAATAGCACATCACCGAAGATTAATACTGGCCAATTCGATATCATTAACGTAGCTTAGAACAGTCAGTCAGTACTTACTTGTACTTGTTACGGCTGTGATCATGCCTGATCTTGCCGGCCTCGATTATGTCACGGATTGTGTTCCTCCACGCGTGATGAGCCGCAGCATCATACCTGGACAGTTCAATCCGTTCTCTTCGCCATCGATGGACGCCAAATACCACAGGTCCAAGAACAGCTCCCATGTCCTGACGAACTGTGTCGAGTCAGGTTTTGCGCTGAACCCCTCTTCGACGCATCCAATTGGGTAGTGGGGTCGGCTCAAGGGCAGTAAAACTGAGCTCGTAAGGTGGGCGACGAAGAACGTACCCGAACCACCCAGTCATCGTTCTTGAATGGCTTGGGATATCCTTGCGATGTTTGCGCAGCGAGTGCAGACTGTCTCATTTGAGACTAAGTCTGTGTACTTTACTCGGAGGATGATCCTCAAGCAGTGGTCAAATTTCTCCAGTTCTCGCTCATCTTCCCCGCGTGTAGCCCAGCATTCACAGCCATAGAGAAGGACAGACCGGACAGACGCACGGTACACGCGAATCTTTGTGGCGAAAGAAATGTCGCGTCGGGTCCACAGGCACTTTCTAAGGCTTGAGAAAACCCGGTGAGCTGCATCGATTCGGGAGACAATGTCCTTCTTACTCTGTCCATTCGGCAATAACCTCGCCCCAAGGTTTTTAAACTGTCCACCTCTTCAAGTTGACAGCCATCAACCTCGAGAGGTGCTTTCTCCATGGCAAGGATACAACTTGAAAAAAACTGGTCTTCCCCGCTTTTATGGACAAGTCGACCGATTTAGCGACTTCATTCACCCGCGACACCATAGACTGCAGATCACCAAAGTTTGAAGCTAGTAAGGCGATACATCTGCGTAGTCGAGATCAGCCAGTCGGCGTCCGGGTGCAAGTTCAACACCGTCCTCTTCATGCAGGGCCTTCCCAAGAATCCAGTCTATAGCGTAGTTGAACAGGATGGGCGACAAAATACAACCTTGTCGAACGCCAGACCGGATATTGAATGCTTGTTAGAGATTGTTATGGACCAAAACTCACGCAGTGGTTGAGCTGTAATAGGCCTCGATCAAGGCGATGATTTTCGATGGTAGGCCATCTAGTGCAATTATCCACCATAAGGATTCACGATGGACGTAATCAAACGCGGCGACGAAGTCGACAAAGCATACGGCTGTCGGTTGCTGGTAGCTATGGCCGGGATACAAGGATGCACCTTAGTGTGAATATTTGGTCCACACATCCACGCCAAGCACGGAATCCGGCTTGGTTGGGCCTCGTCCTAGAGTCGCGCACAGCCTGGAATCGCCTGAGCAGGACAATAGCGAAGATTTTAATAGCGACGTCGATAAGACTTATGTGGACAGGCACAAGGATACCTGAGCCCCAGTCATCAGGTACAACCTCGTCTCTCCTCGCTTGTGCAATCACTTCATGGAACTAGGGTGCCAGTGTGTCGACACAAAACTTGTAGATTTCAGAGGGTGTACCGTCCTCTCCAGGTGCCTTCTTGTTACGCAACCTTATGGCATCAGTGAATTCTCATTCATAAGAGGGGTCGGCAAAGTGCCCTCGAAAGGACCCACGTGGACAAAGGATTATCATTTACGATGGGCAGATAAAGCTGATGTCCGACAGGGTCGTATTTAACTCTCATCTTCCAACTGCTGCTCTAAGCATAACCTACTAACACTGTATTTATACCCTCATTCTTGCCTATAAGAGTGCGAGAAGGTCTTCAATTACCTCTACTATCTAACTACGTCACTGCCGACTTTTAGAGTGGTTCTACAGTCACAAACGCGCGCTTGTTGGATATTGTGCTGAATACGATCACAAAATCGCCCTGACAGCTCTACAACTTGGTACGATTTTAATGCTGCAGATCACCCGTCAAGTTCTTATCCTTGTTATCAGCATCTGCCCGCACGAAGAAGTGCTCCTTGTCAAGTGTTTCGTAGAACAGTTTTGAACAAAATGGCAGAGTTCGGCGATTGCACAATCCCATTTGATTTTACGCGAATAATCTTACTGCCCTTTAAAGGGTCAGTGAGTCCGACGTAAAATCCCCGAAAACATGCATCTTTCTAATCATCCTTTATGCATGTTCGTTAATGGTGGGTAGTGTGTGTGTGTTTTGCCCCCTAAACGGGCCGCGTGGTAAATACACTGGACAAACACGGGACCCAAATCAGGGTGATGCAGCCGTTATTATTCTGGGATGCGGTCCCATAACAAATGCCGAACCGGGGGGTGGGGTGTGCGTACCCGACATGGGCATGCGTAGGTGCAGGCTCATACCGCACCATGCTCTCCCACTCCGTGGGAGATGCTTCATCTACGCCCGACCCCGCCTCCGGTCTTCTTGACTATGTCTTGACACCGGGCACAGGCGAATAAGGGAAAAGAGAGTGTGGTAGATGCAGCGCCAGTCTGCTATCAATTTAAACTAATTTGTGCGCAAGTCATCGTCCCTGCACCACAATGCTGTGGAGCATACGGTGGACATCTTCGGACAATGACGGTCAAACTGATGTGTGTCAGTTTGGTCAGTCAGGTCTCATCTACTTCTTGTCTGTGATCCTGCAGCTGCAGGGTACTGCTGCCGCCACGCAAACGTTGATGCTGCGCATCGACCTGTGGTCCATTCTAAATTGATTGACAATGAGATACTGGTGAGTAAATCTGCGCCCTGTCGACCCGATGTACTTGGATGTCATATATCTAAGGTGATGGGGAGAGCGTTAATACAGCACTTGTCAGGGTAATTGACATGTGCGCTAGCTGTATGTGTGCATACCGCATGGGCCTATTAGGTCACATATGTCTCCATGAAAACCTTCGGTAGAACACAGCTAGCTATACCACAACACTACATCTCTCCCCATCAGCCAACGCACCTCACATGATCACACGCAACACCACAAAAAAACATGCTCTTAGCCTGCATAATTGTTTGAGAGACAAGCATGGTCCCCGGTTCCTTCTCCATGGGGCTCCTCTGCTGCATGTATGATCTGAGCTTGATAATATCATGGAAGGTTGCCAAATGAAAAACTCAGACCTCGCAGTCAGTCCAATATGTGTTGTTTGGAGTGGTTGACTGGTGGTGTGAGGAGTCAGGCTGTGATGGCTCCTTCTTAACGTGACCTCGGGCTATCTCACACATGTGAGATGTGAACCGTTAAACCCCCTGTTGTTTGAAATCTTGATGCTTGTGTTTGGAGCCAGGTCGTGTACGTAGTACACGTAGACGAGGTCACCAGCAGCTACGCCCACTTCCGCATCAGACAACAACCGGCTCGGAGGTGGTCTGATTCTGGGGGGTGGGAGGAGAGTAAGGTCGACGACTCAGCGCAGCTTCCTCACTAAACAATCTGACGCGTTTGAAACTATCACGGTGCGCTAAAAACCGTGGCTTGAAAGGTTGCCAACTGACGGGATAACTCAGACTGCGTGGTCAGCCCAATGTATTTTGTGTGGAGTGGCTGACTGGTGGACTGAGAGTCAGGTTGCAATGGCTCCTTAATGTGGTCTTTATAGCACTCCCACTCGGTGGGATCCGAGCCAAATGTGGTGGTATGCCCAGGGGCGGCTCCGGCCGCGCCAGCAACCTGCGACCTCTCCCATCTTCGGTCTTCTTGACTCTGTCATGACACTGGGCTCAGGTGGGGGAAAAGGAGAGAGTGCGATAGATGCAGCGCAAGTCTACTATCACTTTAAAGTAAATCACGCGCAAGTCACCGTCCCTGCATCACCCTTCCGTGGAGCATACGGTGGACATCGTTGGACAACGACGGTCGAACTGTCGTGTGTGTGTGTGTGTGTGTTGTGCCCCCTAAACGGGCCACGTGGTAGATGCGTTGGACCAACACGGGGGCCACATTAGGGCATGGCATGCGTTATTCGGGTTGCGCTCCCATAACAAATGCCGAACATAGAGGTGTGGTGGCACGCCTAGGGGCGGCTAGGACTTAGGGGACCCGGCTGCGCCAGCCACCTGCGTCCTCTCCCGCCTCCGGTCTTCTTGACTCTGTCTTGACACCGGGCTCAGGTGGGGAGGAGGAGAGAGTGCGGTAGATGCTGCGCAAGTCTACTATCACTTTAAACTAAATCACGCGCAAGTCACCGTCCCTGCTCCACCCTTCCATGGAGCATACGGTGGACATCGTCGGACTACGACGGTCGAACTGTCGTGTGAAAGCGCAGCAAGGTTGGGGTTTCTGTCCGCTGTCGCTGCAGTTACGTTCACGGGATGGTATATATCCCTATAATTTTAACTGACTATTGTAAGTTGCTCAACTTTAGCTTGACGATCGAATGCATTCGAAATCCCCTTGCTACGCATTTGCCTTGGTCTACGGGATTTAGCATGCTGGACAGCTGAAGGTAAAGCTGCCATACTGTTAGTCCAATGCACTTCATACTTTTCCAATGAATCGGATTTTGAAACCTCTCTTCATTTCAGACATTTTTTCACGTTTTAGATGTTTGCAAATTCCCTGATGCGGTTATAGGCAAGTTCCATCTCCTCGGCCTTCCGAAATCTACTCTTCGATATGGGCCAACTTATTTCGGGTCCGGTGACGCTTAAGGACACAAAATGTTGCCAAAACGGCAGGTTTTCTGTCGCGGCTTCAAGCATGCAGGGCTGGCGAGTTCGCATGGAGGACTCATTCACTTGCTTTCTTAATTTACCCGATGATCCTTCAGCTGCATACTTCGCCATCTTTGATGGTCATGGTGGAACCAGCGTGCCAGAGTACGCGGCCTTACATTTGCATACAGCAATAACGTCCCTACCAGAATATGGTAAAAAAAACAGTTTTCTAACTCTGTGCTTGAAGATTATCATTGCAGCGCATACATCATTTGTTAGCACTACCGCCGCCACCTTCGCCAACACCATTATTATTTGTTGAGTTTAATCGTTGTAATTCCAACACAATGCACAGGTTTTGACGTTCTTCATCCCATCATAGACACCGTCACCGTATTTGCAGGCTAGCATTTAGTGGCCAAAAGGTTGATGGGGGTATTTAAGTATTAATCACCAGTTATAAAGATTAGCCAAGGCAATGCGAGCCATTGCATCATTTTCTGTCAACTAACGTTGTGGAAACCAAGTAGAGCTGGCGCGTTTGAACTGTAATAACTGACCGGATGTTTAAAAAACGTTGAGATAGTCTGCATGGAAGGAGAAGTGAACTAATTTTTACTGTCTGGGATGCGAGATAGAGTCTAATTTGGAAAAATTGATCAAACGCGTCTCCATTTTGCCCTCCTCCCCGAGGTAAGTTTACTGGTCCATAGCCCTCTTAACGTGTCCCTCGTATACGTACATTCAGTGATCTATCTCATTAAATGTTAATTATGGTAGTTGTTTTCGATTGGGAAGGATAACTGAAATGAGGTTTTAATATTGATTATCGTGCAGCATAATCCCAAGCATTTAAGATACGGCAGGATACCGGTTTTGAACTTGTCTTTTCAGCCGCCTGCAAGAACCCCACTTGGCAAAAATTATTACTTTAGTGGTATTCATTTAGGGTTTTCAGTCTACAAGCTGATCTAATTTACTAGCAAATTATGTTTTCTTCTAAGTTTATAGCTCAAAAATGGCATCTACTGGTTTTAAAAAAGCTTTTAGTATGAGATTTTTTAAGACCACGCAAATAGCACCTAATATGTCCGTTTATTTATACTCCTCATGCACTGTATATATTAATGTTGTTTGTTCTCCTAGCTAAGGGGAATGTAGAAAAGGCCCTTCGACTGGGATTTCTCAGCCTTGATTCCGAAATGCGCACCAGGTTTTCCCACCAACACACAATGAGCTCGACAAAGGCCGATCACCATCCCGGACTCTCTCTGAGGGACATTCGTGGGAGTGTCAGCAGCGGTAATGCAAGCGCCACTGTTGGTGGTACTATCAACTGTAACAGATCCTCAACTCTATCTTCGTCTATCGGTGATGTTGGTGGCTCAACTTGCATCGTACTGCTCGTGCGTGATGGGCATATCTACTGTGCTAACTGTGGGGACAGCCGAGCCGTCATTAGTAGTCTCGGAGTTGCAGAAGCCTTCTCAACCGACCACAAACCCAGCTTGCCGAGGGAACGTTCGCGCATCCTGGCAGCGGGTGGGTGGATCAGTGGTGGCAATCGAGTAAATGGTAATTTGGCACTGTCGCGAGCCCTGGGTGACTTCACCTTCAAGCGCAATCCCCAGCTCTCACCTGTGGATCAGATCATTTCCCCAGAACCGGAGGTTACCTGCAGAGACACTCGGCCCGAGGAAGATGAGTTCATCGTCATGGGCTGTGATGGCATCTGGGACGTTCTCACTGATCAGGAGGTGGTGAGCTTTGTTCGCAGCCGTCTGGCCGCCGGCAGTCCCCCTGATTCGGTAAGTTTGCCGTTCGTTTACATTTCCGAATAAACTGCCACGAGCGCAGGCTAACTGCCCCCAAAAACTCAGGATGTGTATCCTTTACCGTGCTTGAATGCTGTGTTCTACTGCTAATCTCACCTATCCGGGCTCAACTGCCATCTTCCAGCCTCCTATATAGCCAACTTATCAACTATCCGATGCACCTTCAGAATTGCACGAGATGTATTCCGCTAGAACCCGGGTTCAGTCACTTTGGTAGATCAACAATTACACCAAGATCCTCGCCTCCCAGAGGGTTGATCACTGTAGCCTTGCCCGTTTTCTTGACCTATTCTTGCCCTCGGAACAAGATGAGCGTTTGAAGGTAGAACAAGATATATGCCGTGCCAGTCACCAGGACTAGTCAGATTTGATAGATTAACTATCGAATACGACAGAGGCCGAGGCGGCAGTGGTTATGCTGCAGTCCATACAGACTGAAATATTGTTTCATATTGCTGATTTTTTATTCTACCGAAAACTCACACACAAGAAAATGAAAGCTTGACTAATTTGCACATCCGCGAAGAATATGCTTGGGTTTCGTCAGCTTGCTCGTTTTTGCTTGCAAAGTATACCAAGTACAATACTGTGCCTGTAAGGGTTTCCGAAGATACTTCCAGAAAATCTGCATTTGCGGGTTCTGTTTCGAAACATGTGGTCAGCCGAACTGTTTATAAGAAACCTCCATCCTAAAAAACTACCGAGGATAATTTATTTGCCCACCGTGACTCCGGACTTACTTTGCATAAGCCTCCAGAGTATGTTATTTTACGTAACTGCGATCAGCGAGCGGGCCTCCCCCTATAAAGATTTTGAGGGAAATCACAACTTTCCATCAAGGCGATTCTCTGTGCATCAGGCGCGCGTTTCAAATTTGGTTTGAAATATTCGACCATCCTGGTGATTTACCTTTAACGGGATATCTGGCTACTAGATGCCCTCACGGCTTGTGGGTATTACGAATTCCATTATATTCTGCAACACCTTCATCCTTATAAATCTATACCGGACTTGTGTTGGAAATCAAATCTTTTTCTAACCGCCTCTCTGTCAACAGCACCGAGAGATTTCTCACATCAAAGAACGGCTGAGTCCTTTATCCGGCTAGAAAGTCGTTTCATACCTTTAAAAACGTTTGAACTTTATTTACTTAATGCTGGTAGTCGAACAAATGCCATTGGAACATTGTGCAAAATGCCCACCGAGAGCCGGAATTTAACCCGGGCAGGTAACCGCGAGGCGGACGTCGTCTCAACTAGATCACTGACGCTCTGCAGCCAGGCGTCTAAGTCTGAACTTAAATGCCAAAGTGACGCGCGCCCCGACTTTGAACCGGGGAGCTCGCAAGCAGTAAGCCTCCGTGCTAACCATTACGCCACGCCCGCAGACTCGCTCTAAAAGCCTAGTAAATGCTCTTCAAGAGACGTACGTAGAAAACTCAAGCGATAGCCTCTAAGTTGAAGCAACTAGCGGAAGCAGTAAACGATTTAAAGGAACTTATCCACAGGACACTTGCTTCAAAGGATCAGCTGGCGCTAACCATGCAAACATTTACTCCGAGTAGAGTGAGGGCCATCCTGCAGCAAGGAGGAAAGTGATATGTAAGACATCTGTAAACACTAGTCCGGCAGCACTTCGCGAAGGGCAAAAGATTAAGGAGAACACCGCACGTACTACTACCCTGCAAGGTCACCAGAGTCAGAAGGGGCATATTTCGGACTCGCCCGTCAAGCAAACGCAAGTGAAAAATGAAATTGATAAAAGCATACCGATAGAAGAAGTTAAAGGAAGGCAACAGATAAAGATCGATGCCGACAGCCCTCAGACAGTATGTGCATTTTTGGAGGCTAACTTAGAGGTGAAGTCAACCAGCGCAGTGCCATATAGCAGTATACCCAGGGCAGAATTAGCTACCATTACGCATTCCCGTATCAGTGGATTTGAAGCCAGAGGCAAGAAAGCTTCAACTTCGAAAAGGTGAAGTACTCCACAGAGCCCTATGAGGGAAGGCCCTTAAGATCGAGCACAATACACAATCATCCATGATGCCTTACGTACAACAGCAGACGAGTTGCACGGAGAAAAATGCACCAATAGCGCAGCCGTCTCCTCTCCTCCAGTCCACTTCGACAGAGCTAGAGTATCAGCAGATGATAATCATGCTGATGGAAACAGTGGAGTGCCCGGTAATGGTGACTGCATCATAATGCAGGGTCTCTTAGAGTCATCCACTAACACCCCAAGGAACGAATTGCCGCCGACTAAGAGCGATTCCAGGAACTCGTCAACGAAATGCTGCAACCATCGTAGGAAATAATCATCTTAAGCCCTTTCGACTTTGAAATCATTTAAATGTTACCCCTCAGACACTACCGTGACCACGTCAAACCATGTCGTACTAGGCGGCAATGAACAAGCGAAATTAATCCTTTCCAGGCGTTTTTCGACTGAAGCATTCGCACAAGGGTGTGTTTTTTTCAGCCGGATTACTCCCCCGTCGAACGAAGGAAGCGTTGTGAACTAGTCCTGGAATTGATAACATGGCGCACTAACGGAGAACAGAACCTGATAATATACAAAGATCAGATAGTAAAATGACTCTTTGCCCCACTGTGGATCAAACCGGTTCGTATGACTGCAAAGCTACTCCAGTAGACTGGGTCGGGGCTAAAAACGGATCTCACGTGAGCTCAAAGTTGACATACATGTACCCTAACGCGCAAAGCCTCCTACCAAAAATGGATGAACTGAGAATCCATATTTGTGATCTGCTCCCAGACGTTATCTCAATAACAGAAACCTGGTTGTCGGAACAGGTTGGCTACGTAAATCTTGCACTTCCTGGATTCCAACTGTTTCGCAGAGACAGAGGAAATCGAAGGGGTAGCGGCATAGCAACATTCGTAAGGAATGGCTTGCATGTTTCAGAAAAAAACGTATAAGTTAACTTGTACGGATGCAGTATGGTTGACCGTAAGAGCAACGGGTTCTCAAAGCCTTGATATCTTAACGGTGTATCGACCATTCGGAAACGACTATGAAGCTGATGCCCAATTGCTGGATGAGCTGAAGGTATTTGCTACGCGGCCGAATACTCACATCTTTGGGGATTTTAATGCACCTAACATTGACTGGAACTCCGCCTCCGCCGACGGCTCGAAAACAGCATTTGATCAGCAGCTTCTGTGCACAACTGGCAATTTGCTTCTAGCCCAACACGTCTTGTTTCCGTCGAGGGTTCGCGAAAGCCAGCAGATGAACTGCCTCGAGCGATCATGTGGTTCTCATGTGGGAATACACATTATTCTCTTTGCCGGCTCAACCGCTTGATCTCCGACCAAATATTTGGCGTGGAGATTCCGAACAGATGAAAAATGACCTTTCTCCTATCGACTGGACATCCATATTCTCCGACGATATCGACGAAGCTTGAGGCCAATTCAAAGACGTAGTCCGCAACATCATTTCTACACACTGCCCAGTCATGCGAAGAAGGCTTACAAACGGACCTCGCTAGTTGACTCCATCCTTAAAGAACGAAGTTACCAAGAAGAGGCAACTATGGAAAAGATCCCACATTGATAAGACACTGGAATCCCTCAACAGCTACAAGTTGCGAAGAAACTGAGTCAAAATTTTCATCGCCAGAGATCGACGGGTCTTCTAAGAGGATCTGTTGAAATCGTGCCATGGTTAATCCGAAAGTCCTTTACAGTTGCATAAAGACGGAGCACGCGGAACAAGGATCCAATCCCACTATTGCGGACTGTCGAGGGCTCGGAAATCTCAGAGGACAGGGATAAGGCTGAACATCTTTCTCAGTTCTTCCGATCCGTCGTGAAAACAGAACCTGAATTTTTCCCACCCACTTGTGAAGACGAGGTAATGTATACTATGGAAACAGTCCGCTTCACCGAAGAAATCATTCAGGAAGAGTTGCTAAGCCTGAAAGAGTCTACCTCTCCAGGCCCCAATGCAATCCCGGCCAAGCTGTTGAAGGAGCTAGCTTCTGAAATGACCAAACCGCCAGCCTTACTTACCTAGGAAAACAGAATATTAACCCTCAACCTATTTCCCCTTTCCTACAGGCAACTACGAGGAGATCTCATTCTAACCTTTCGCCTTATGAATGGCCTGGACTGTTGCTTTTTTCCCAATGATTTTTTCACTCTGACTAACATGCCCATTTTGCGAGGTCACCCTTTAAAACTACGCACAGATAAAGCAAGGATCGATGGTAGCAAGTAATTCTTCAGTAGCAGAGTGGTTGCAGCGTGGAACGCTCTGTCCGCGGATGTTGTTCGCTCTACCATCGTGAATTCCTCTAAGAGCAAACTCGACGCTTATCAAACCTTCTAGTTAAATTACAGGTAATTATACTACTCACATTAATTGAGTAGTCCTTTACGTGTATGTTGTCGACTAGCCGACGACTACTTGTTTTTCCGATTTCATTATGGAAACCACGTATTTTCAATTTTCCTTATGTATCGATGTTTTCTTATCCACTCAAAGGCGTTCGCCTATCTTTACCTTAATAAAACTGTACTGAACATGCACTTAATCTGATAATTATTGAGAGTGATTTGATCCATCCGAATGTCTTCCGTCGTATTTCGTTCGGGTCGGCCCACATTTATTTGATTCTACTGTTCAGTACTATGTCATGTGTTTTGTGATAGTCGTCTTTTAAAAAAATCTGCATTTATTTGTTGTGTTCTGCGAGCAGGTTTGTGAAGAGTTAATGATGCACTGTCTGGCGCCCACCTGCCATGCCAACGGTCTCGGTTGCGACAATATGACGGTGCTACTTATCTGCCTCCTGAATGGGACCTCCTACGCAGACTTTCGGCAGCGCTGTCTGCGACCCTGTCCTGCCGGCGTGGCCGCTGATATCCTCGGTCCCCGGATGCCCAGCAGATGAACTCTGCCATCCTGCCCTCGTTTAGTCATTCTCCCTCTGACAAACGTTCGGAGGTCTTGGCGTTTTATCTCCCCTCCCTCCCTCGCTTGCTGCTCTTTAATCGATCTCATCTGGTCTACCACAATCTCGGCTCTACCTGATCTCTGTCATTTATTCTCTACCTTCTTTTGAACTCGAATTTCCAGCCAAATTATAATCAAATGTGAATTCCTTTCCCAACGGATCAAAAACTCGAAATATTTCCGGAGAAAAAAAGAAATAGAGAGGGTTCTTTCAGGAATTAACAACTACTCGTGCAATTTTGAAATATCTTCAATGCAGAATAAAGTTTATATTTACGACAACCAAATGCTCCGTTGTTTGACTACTTTCAGTATTGAAGAGAAAGGCAATCTAAAAATACTGCCGTTATTGACTATGTGTTAGTCATTTCCCATTGGTGTGGGGCGTATTCATTTTCTACGTTAAATTTACTAACGAGAAAAGATAATTGGTCTTCAGTGAAAACGGCAATCCTGCTAGGTTTATTTTCGGACAGCCAGATGGGTCTATGGACATGAGTAAGCTCCCATTTCTGCGGTCTGGGTATTTTTATCCGGTTTTCTAGCTTTTTTTGAGGACCCCATACTGGTGGCTTGGCATGAAGACTATGACAGTTAAAGTTTGTTAGCTGTGGTGGATGACAAAGGAAACGGAATCATTGGGACGGCCGTAGTGCGACAGGGCATAATATGGCTAGGATCAAACGAAAGCACGTTTGAGTGACTGTCCGAGAGGTTGACAACGATCTCATGTGGCCTCTAGGTGAGGGATCACGTCACCGACTGGTGCAAGTACTGTGCCAATTTTTACGCGAGTTGAGTTGGCAGCGGGGCAATCGGTCCGCCCTCTCACCCGTCAATGTGGCAAACTGGAGAATGTGCTAATGTTCGTGAGGCATACCGAGAAGTTGGCGTACTGGTAGCGACAATCAGAGCACAAATTAAGTCGTCAGATGCGTTACCTCTCCCGCCAGGCAACTTCAGCCCTAAAAGACAACTAGTGTAACGGACCACCTCAAAGCCATTGTGACGCTGACTTGCAAGCACCGAAATAGAGATCAACCTAAATGCTAATATCAATCAATTTTGTATTTTTACACGTAGCGCGGTGAAGCCTTTGGGTGGCCGCTAGGTGTAAAAACGAGGCTTGGATAAAGATATTCAGCTTTCTTACCCGCTGCAAGATACTTCCGTTGGCATGCGGACGCAAATAAATTTGTATGAAGAATACCATTGTTCCGGAAAATGGCAACTTAGATGGGCCTTCCCTTGCAATCCTCAATTTTTTTTACTCGCAACAAGGTCGCCTGTCACTACCGTAATGTACTCGCCGGGTCCCAGTGATTTCGCAGAGTTTCTGTTGTTCTCTGCATATGGGCATGGCGAACCGAAAAACCGAACTTTACCACGTAATCAGGCGGGAAGATCCATTTTAGGTTATAGCGGCGTTGACGGTCTCAGGTGAGGCAAACTATGAACTGTCCACTCCGCGGGCGAAGTTCATAGAATTAGCATAATCCGATTGGTTAGTGGAGTCCGACCTATCAGAACTGGGGTGATTGCCTGGACAGAACAAGTTAAATTCGAAAATACGAATGTCTGAACTACCGAAATGGCCTGTGCCAAGTTTTTAGAACGATGAATGATAATTGCAGAAGGACGGTGGGCCCATGAATCTCTGTAGTGGAGGATTTCGTTAAATTGATGTTCGGTCTATGCGTTCCAGCATTCCATATGAATGCTGCCACTATGGACCCAGGATGGTTTATAGTAGTTTGGTTATCAAATAATAACGTGAGTAGACAACTGCAAAATAGATTCTTTGAAAGTGTATCATACAGCGAATTTTCTGAAATATCAGAGGTAGAAGAAATTTCGATTGGCTTTGAGAATGAGTACCCCATTGAAGTAGTTTCATATATAGTGTCTACTTATTTGATTTAGGTAGGGACACGCGGTTACCAATCCGGACTGCCTGCGCAAACTTTCACGTGACCAAATGGGTGACTAATAGAAAGCCGAGTGAAAACTAGGAAAGTAGCGGAAACGGCAAGATAACGACTGCGGCTCTCAGTATGCATGACAGGAAGCTGCTAACCGGAAGTCAAAGAACGACAACGAAATGAGAGAAGAGACAGAGGACGCTTTTCCGCTAATTCGTGTGAATTTGGCCAAAAAACTAACGAAGTACTAAGAAACTCACTGTCAATCACCATTTGATTATGTGATCCGTCATCAGAAAACTGGCTGAGCACTGTGATGTCCGACCTAGAAAGTGCGCAAGGCAAGTCTAGAAATGCATGGGCACGTGACGGCAGTCTAGGCGCCATTCACAAGAGTCAGAAGAAATCTAGGGGATACAGTGGACGGTATTGTCCCCACGAGCGATGTAAACTTTCGCCAACGTTGCCAGCGACGGGACTCACGATATACAGCTTGAGTATACTAATGGGATTGACAAGCGACAGCATAAAGAAAGAGCACAGGACGGTTTCCAGTGCCCTTGTTGGTGGCTACTTCGAAGGTAATTGTGGTTTATGAAGCCCATCGGAAACCTTAGAGGGGCCATAGATAAAAGCATTAGGGAACAACTCGGGCGCCTAAACGTCAAGTCGACAGAAAAGAGAGGAGGCGCTGTTAACGGCAATGGGCCTCAGAGGCCCACTCAATAGGAATACAGGTCAGAGAACACTTGCTCCCGTGTCCTACATAAATTTGCTCTGTATTTTTCAACGAATCAGCGCACGTTTGAAACCCCTCAATTTAGCCTGCCGGAGTCAAGTTTGGTTCGATGGTTACTGACGGCTTATCGCGCCATTTTGAACGGTGAAACCCCCCAACTGAGCGAAAGTTCTGCTGCGTTTTCGATATAATTGGTCAACTTATACCGACTTCCGAAGACAGAAGTTGGACTATCGTGTGCGGAAATATAAAACAACCATCCATTTAAAACCTAAAATGGTTGTGAATGGAGACAGATGAATAGATATTTCTCTTCTGAAGATCACACTTTTACAGTATCACACCCCAAAAAGAATGGTGAAAAATGTAAACGGACTCCTGTTTGCGAGTCTCACCGCCTCTGAGTGGGCTCCTATGACACCCCCCACGGTGGGCAGCCGCGTAAAGAAATTAAAGGCCCACCAGTGACCTAGTATTCGGTTGCTCTCAGCAGATGCCCATCAACATTTAAAGTACTTCATATTTACTACGCATGGTGACAAAATCTCCACCGTTGGTGACGGAAGCGGAAAGTATTACTTTCCCTCCATCGATATCCTTGTGCGGCAATGTATACGGGGAGAAAAGCTACCGATTTCAGAAGAGACCATCCTATCTATCGAGCACTGACGTATCCACCCATCCTCTTGAATGTAAATTACATTTAAAACTTACGAAAAATAAGACGCGTTTATGTGCAGTTTAAGGCGAAAATAACGCCATCGCGACAGACAAAATAAGAGCGACCCCCAGATCACGGCTATCCGATATGGGCTCAGCAGATGCCCATCAACATGTAAAGTACTTCATATTTACTACGCATGGTGATAACATCTCCACCGTTGGTGATGGAAGCGGAAAGTATTACTTTCCCTCCCTTGATATCCTTGTGCTGCAATTCATACGTGGAGAAAAGCTACCGATTTCAGAAGAAACCATCCTGTCTGTCGAGCGCTGACGTATCCACACACCCTCTTGAAGGTAAATGACACTTAAAACTTACGAAAAATAGGACGCCTTTATGTGCAGTTTAAGGCGAAAATAACGCCATCGCGACAGACAAAACAAGAGCGACCCCCAGATCACAGGGATATCCGATATGGTCTCCCGTCTGATGCTCTCCCTCCCCGGGGGTCAGAGGGGCCTATGATAGAAAACAAGTCAACATTTGTCACCGCCAAAACTTCCGAATTTGGCAACGATAGCGACCGCAAAGTTGGCAAAGCAGAACTAAGACAGCAGACTCGTTTATGTGAAAATTAGCTGACGATATAAAGCCCGCGTCACAAAAATCAACCCGAAAAACACACTAGCGAGAAGTGCTGTATCTCGAACTTATGAAAAAGTGAACGTCCTAAGCCAAAGCGCTTCGAAGAGTGCATGGTTTTCAGTTCATGTATCCGGTCTCCTGAACTTCCTACGACTTGTCAGGTGTTAAACCGCTGTAGAAACGAAATTCAAACAAAACAATGCACCATCTAGCCTTAACAGCGAGCGCAGTAGTTTCAGTCACCTTTTCTTTTGAAGAGGCGACCGAAGCAGGTTTATTACATTTTCCCCATCGTTTCAAGTAAGCGTTGACGAGCAATCAGGACAGTGAAAATGGAAAACCTGTGTCAGTCCGCTCTTGCGGTCGTTCGCGTAACCGCTTACTCATGCGGTCAATCTGTCCGCTTAAGTTCCTGGGGCCCAAGCCGGACTTGACATGAGCTCGAGACCAGTCGGTGTTGCCTACCTCGCTGATTGACTAAAGGCGACAAAGCACATACACTCACGCCTGGGCCTAAGAACTTCAACGGCTGACACACTAACCTGAAGATACGGCTTACCGAAACTGCTTGCTTAGCTGCCTGCATGTACGTTCGTTCGCTTGTCAAACATCTTTGTTTTCCCCGATTCGGGATTTATAAACCTTCCAGTTGTCGATCCATCGCGTCCTCGGAAAAACTATTGATCAGGAAACGGCTGAGGAATTTAGAGAACAACTTAGGGTCTGCTCGTTTCTGCCGCGCTGTCGATTTGGACAATGGAAAAAGGTCCATTTATGGAAACCTGCGGTCAGCCGGAACACTTTTCCGTGAATTTGCCGTTCAAATTAGCGTTCACTGTGAGATGAATGTACCGGCATTCGCCATTTAACATCTTAAGGCTAAATATATGATCAACTGAGCTGAAAAATGGGAGTTAATTCTAGTGGCAGGCGGCGAAAATAATGGTGTAGAAGAGGCCGGAGAAGGTTTACAGTACATGAACATTGCTGACAAAGACATCTGCCTACAATGCGTGCTAGTAACATTTGAAGTCGACCAGGGAAGACAGAATGCGTGTATCAACGTCTTCTGACAACAGAGCGCTGGGTTCGTTAACCGAATCGCCACGGCCTCGGCTGTTGAGAGCACCTGTTTGCGTAGGCCATTAAAGCAGTGTTCCGGTACCCGGTACATAATTTGAAAGGCTTCTTCGGCGTCAACCTGGTGGTTCGTATCGATGAAGTGGACGAGAATTGAACTCGAAATTTCTCCTTTACCTAGCCAGGGAGGTATGTCTTCGCGTACTGTCTTCTACACACGCTTCATTTTTCGGCCAATGTATGTCGCTCTACAGGAGCAGGTAATGAATAAATACAAATCGATGTGACCTGCAACGACAGTCTTTACCCCTAAATGAATGAGACGAGTTAACGATGAATACGCGCAAACTCGCCGCCGGAATGCACTCGTGTTATCTACCTTTTGACGCATTCACTTGCTGCGTCCCCACGGAAAAGGCATTCTTATAAATAAGTCTTTCTTTTCTGTAGTAGAAACGACAGGCTTGGCGGTACGCTCCTTAATGTACCGAAGGATGAATCTCTCCGGATAACTGTTTTCGCGCGCTATACGTTGTAGCTCTGCTTCAACAGTTTTAGGAGAGCAGATGCGTCACACTATGGCCACCAATCCCTGGACTAAATTTCATTTTAGATCAAGGGGATAAAACTGCGAAAATTAATGTATGGTCTCGTCCAGTTTTTCTCTTGGAACACCTTACGTTGAATAGAATCACCCTCATGTCTGTGCATAAGGGCATCGAGGAACGCGATTTCATTGCTCGCCCCCATCTCTGCAGCAAACTTTAGTGAGGGGTGTGACTTGTTAAACTTTTGAACTAGCCCATCAGTATCGGTGGTACTGCTTGTCACGTACCGAGCATAGAAATCAAAGTCATTGATAGTATCCTTGAGAAATTATTTGCTCGACCTTGCCCAGGATGACGTTTTCGAGAAATGATCCAAGCAGTGAGCCCTACTGCAACCCCGCCTGTAGAGTTGGCTATTGCAGACCATTTTGTGTGCATCGTGTCAATAGTTCTTTTAAAGTCTCCACTGTCAAGCCTATCTGGTAGTTCGTTAACCATACAAAGTTACATATGTAGTTTGTTGCTTCTACTATGTGTACATTGGTAAACAGTGGGGGGGGGGAATGGAAAGGTCTGGCGGGCGAGGGACTTTACGCCAATTCACCGAACGCATCTAAGTTTATCCCCTGAAGATCTGTCAAGGGGGAGCTGTATGTACAGGAGAGTGAGACGTCCGTCTCACTATAATTGAATTTTCACGCAATCATTTTAAAAATCAGCGAGCGTCAGGTCGCTACAGCTTCTTAATGCAGCCCTGCGAAAAACCCTTCCGAGATAAACGCGCGACTGGAGTCTGTTACACATGAATTGACGCATTAGCATCTGCGTGGCAAGCACAGAGTCTTAGCGTCAGTGTTCAACCACTGCACCTACGCCATCTCCAAACGCTAGTACGCCTGCTTTCGCAACTGAAATACGTTAGGCAAGAGAAAAACTCGTAAGCTCGGTGCCGCACAAGTGGCCTTCACCAAAATCCAAATCACACAATCTTCACCACTGCCTGGTGTTTCATGCAGAGCAATATGGACTAACTACTTCCAATACGGCCCACAAACACTCACAGCCCTCACCCCCTCTTAAAATTAGCCTACGCCGGAGGTCAAGGCGGCGGCGGAGGAGGTTAGCAACGGTTGTAAGTATTTTGAACTCACATATCGCGAGTCGCGAACTCTGCAGCGAAAAACAGCACCGTCTTACACGCCAATTTTGAAAGGTAAAAAATTAAAAGTAAAAGCTGCCCAAGCTGCACAAACCGACTGGGATGGTCCTGCGCGTGGTGAGAAGGGAAAAAAGTGAGGATGTATTTTGGCCTATGAGTCGAACGGCTAAATCACCGATAAGTAGAGAGAGAGAAAAAGACTAGCAAAATGCAAAGGTGGTTAAAAGAGATAACTCGACCGACAGCCAACTGTACAACACGATTGCGGAGAGTTCCCTACAGCCGGAGACAAAAATGCGCAGCGTTACAAGCCTAAAAAAGAGCAACGGAAGGTGGCTAGGTGCGTTTAGCAAATGCTCATAAGCATGTGGTGGGATATATGTGTACCATAGTAAGAGAAGAATAGCGCTACTAAATAAGAATAAAACAAGTCGAGTTAAAATGACTTCAGTGATGGGTGAAGAATGTAAAAAGGTGCGATACAAAAGTGTTAACATGCTGCAGATACCATAGGCCCCCGAGAAAATAGGACCACCAGGGCATCTTTTAGCAACTGAATGGGTGCAGCGGCCTCGGAGAACACTGTGCTGAAACTGGATCCCGAGAGTAACAGACGACGAATATGTAGTTCGGCAGTTTCCTCGGTGGCGTGGGCAGCAGCCCTGGACAGCGCCCTTGTTTTCTGCAGGCTTTGAGCGATCGGGGCTGGGAGCTGTGCAGCAACAGAGCCCAGTTCGGAAAATACGGTCCAGTTTTCTGCGACAGTCCTTGACACACTGGTCTGTAAAGATGGAAAAACAGGGCTATTCCTCTAAAAAGGTCGGGGCTGCAGGTTGAAGTGCTCACTGAAGCAACTCTTTGGAGAAGCTCTGCAGTGCAAGACGTTGTTTCTGCTCTTCCCTTGGGACCCCATTGAATAGGGTTGAACACACTATGGCATTCAATAACTCCTATTGCAAGGTGAACGAAAATAATGGCTGATCACTCGGCTAAGGTCCAATGCTATTGTGCGCAGATCAAGCGCCCTCTTAATAGTGATGCGACAAACTGCCTGCAGTTGTGCTGCCGGTCAGTGCATAGTGCGTACGGTAACCACCACAAACACCAGAAAAAGTCTCGGGAAGAGGCAAAAGAATACAAAAACGCAAAGAATGACATACTTATTTTGTACTGAAGATGGATTGCAGGCTGAACATATGACAAGGTCGGCTATCGGCCTGCAAGAGTCTCAGATGAACGGCGAGGTAGGCACGTTAAATGTTAGCAGGGTGGGTTGATGGGATCGTTCCCGGGTTTGCGTCCCGGGCTTGGCTGCTCTATTCACCCCAAAAAAGCGACGAAAGGACGGCAACTAACGACTCGGCTGTAAGCAATCGAGCGATTATCACAGCAACCCCAATCGCGTTTGATGAATTCGGGAGCCGCTAACTGTGATGGGTACGCAGTGACAGCAACTACATTCTAGTAATACCGTAAAACCTGCGCAAAAATTACGCTCTGATGATGAAATCGAGCGTGAATTCGAAAGGTCCTGCAAATAAATAACTCGTTCCAGCGATCGCGTTTCCTTTAAAACGCACATATTATATGCGTTGAAATTTAAAGGCAGGGGAGAAACAGACCATGCGAAGAGAGTCTACTGGACTAATTTTTGTAGCAAAGGAACTCTTTAAAAGAACAACTCTGAGTAACAGCGAAAAGTGAGTCCCCTAACCGATCGGTGAGCGCCCCTCTACCATTGTTAATAGTTGCGATTGAAACCGACAAGACAACGAGCTCGAAACTCAGTGGATTACGGGCGTTAGACTACTAACCAACAAGTCAAGAGATCGAGCCTCGAGTGCCGCAACACGTGAGGTTGGGTATGGCTGGCTGATGACGACTAATAAGGCAAAAATGGCCATTCTAGTCTCCCCTGTCTTCGTCGGCAATATATCCCTATCAATATATATACATCGGCATCCCAAGAAATGTAATAAATTAAACTGAAGTCCGTTGGGAACAAAATAACGGTTTACAAAGACTCTTAATGCTAAAGTTTACTGGACTATCTGGTTTTCTAAACGTGCAGAAAGAACTTGATAGTCTTTATGTCCTACCCAATATGGAAATAGGATAAAGGCGTGAAACGACCGACAATTCCGAGAACCCTTAGGGAAATATTACCCAACAAAGGTTAACCAAGCACGGTTGTCTAAACAGAGGGAGGAGTCGCGGTTGAAGTGCCAGAGACACGGAGAAAACAGAAAGACCTTCAAAAATTGAACAGATGAGAAGCAGCCACAAAAGCTGTTATAGCACACGGGGGATTCCGAGGAGCAGGCAATCATATTGATACTTCTCCCAAAGCATGATGACTCACCAACCATTCCTGGTAATGCCTGAGCTTTGCACGCAGGCAGATCTTAGCGCTTTGGATCAGATCGTGCGTCACTGTGCTCGACTGCGGCTCCTCTGCGCACAATTCAGTCAACTTGTTCACATCCAGTCCAGACGATATTTGACAGGCGGTAAAGTTGCAGGTTGGACAAAATAAGGTGGCAGTTTGGGAGTCCTACAGGCAGAAGAAGAGGGTGACTGCATCATTTTATGGTAAGAAGACGAGGGGACTTTATTGTGACTACTTCCGTATAACGGGACGAATAGCACAAACAGCATTGACGGTGACACGTTGGTGCGTGAAAAAAGTAGTGTAGTAGAGTGAAAATACCAAAACTCTACCAAAATATGCATTCTGTTTCTTTCCACGGGGGACAGAATTTCAGTGTGAGTAATTTTCTGCGGTTGGAGATACTAATATGCAAACGCATACAGAGGACAATGGGGTGGCATCCCTCCGTTGTTAGATATGAATGGGTTACCCAAGGCAACCCTGGAATAACAAGGACGCGGCGATGCTTTGTAGTCCCCCCTTCCCCGTTTTAGTCTGTTTAGCCCAGAAATAAGTTTAGGCGAGGATGAAATGCAATAAATATTGTTAAAACCCCCCTTGAAACCCACGAAATAGATGGTTTCAACAGCGTTACGAAATATCCGGGAATCCTCAACATTTTGTGGTGAGGTTTTCAGGATAAAAAAACATGTTCTTAGACCGTTGGCAGTCCATTCCAGCTACTCGAGAGAATGAATAAAATCCACCAGACCTGCTACAACAGGTACACACTCGTACCTTGTGGTTCTACCTCTAAGATGGTTGCGGAACGGCAGTATCCCCGAGAAGACGGGTGTGCCCATCAACCTAGCTGTGGGCAACCCGGTGCAAACAAGAGCGGCGGATAGTGGAACGGCCTTCAATGGAGGTTAATTACGAAATAATCAAGCTTCCGTATTTACCAGGTAAGCGGTCACGGATAACAAGACCGTTAGCATTTTGGAAGTGGTCGAGCAACCATTTTAAAGACGGATTAGCTATAAAAAGTCCCAGGTAGTCCAAGTCTGCCAGCACTCCAAAAAAGTCACACCCGTCGTCCGACACAAGTAGGAAATCTCAACCTAGTGTGCAGGGTGTAGGGGACGAAGGTAAGTGGAGACATCCACCCTCTAAATAGTTCACTACAGAAAACTATTCCCTCACGAAGACGTCCCCCATAACTCCTGTCGGGCGAGTCACAGTCTAACCCACTTCGCGCGCGTTGGTGGGGCTTTTCGAGGGTCAATACGGTGGAAGAAGCAACTAACTGCACAACAGTAACGACAACAAGCAAAGGTACTCCCAAGAACCAGAATCACAACCTTATGAGGTAAAAATGAAAAGTTGCTTATGTGAATGATCGAATTCTGGCTAAAGGAAAAGAAGGAATAGTAGGCAAAATGAATAAAAAAACCAAGCAATTTGGCAGTTTTAACGCAGTAATCCACGTAAAAAAAAACTATTACAAGGAAGGTACATGCTTCTCACCACTGAAACCTACCGAGGGTTCGACGAGGCCGAAGAATTTTTGTTGGCACTCGATGCAGAAATGGAAGTTCCTTGGGGAGAGCTGAGACGAAAACTGCGATTCCTGCCCTCGTTCAATGTCATTAAGGAGACCCTGCAAAATTAGGAAAGGAATTTTGAGGACGATAACCAGCGAAAACATAATCTGCCCTTAGCGACAACTATTTGCTGGGAGCTTAACCCCGAGCCATAATAACTCGTAATACAGACCAGTGACAGCCTAAGCTGCCACAAAAACGGACAGTTCACATCCGCCGGTTTACACACACACAATATCCAAGGGTTCGAGTGAGAAACAGTGCATTGATGAAACGCGAGTCCATGCACATAGCGCACTTCTACCAATTGCATCAATGCGCTGTCTGTGGCAACTGAATTTAAACAAGCCATCTGAGGTCTTTGTTCGCATTCCATGCTGCAACCGCCCCTGTAAGTATGGAGGTCAGAATGCAAAACGTCTGGGCGCATAAACGATCCTTGTGGAGGTATCACTTATGGGCCCAAGACGCCGCACAAAGCGGAGGGTCAGGCTATCAATTGGAATTCACGCGAACAAAATTACTGGCTGGGCAAGCAAGACGACAAGTTGAGAGTTGCTTGAAGTTTTAACTCCAGAGAGCAATCTTATAAACCAATGCATGAAAATAGGCACCATCTGTCAAGAGTTACGCCCTCGCGGCGCATTATAAGTCAGTTAATAGTTATTTCTTGTTGTGAAGAACAGTTATTTTCATATAAACGCCACCATTGACGTAGTGAGATTACCCGCGTGAGATTGTCGCGAGTTCCTAGGAAAATGCTCAGCGTTCCTGGTTAAAAACCAACGTACGAACGCCCATCAGTTTTATGGGCTTCAGATCACAGCGGAAAACTGGTTGGTCAGAAGATTACAGCCTTAAGGAGACTTCTCACAGGTGATGGAAGATAAAAAGAAGCGCAAAACAAAACTAACTTCAATTGATGAGAAGTCGCGCAACAGGGCTGCGGAGTGGACGCCTGCGAGGAGCTTGATTTGCGACTCCTCTTTGAAGGTAAGGGGCAGAAGGGCCTAAAGGTTAAAAAAGATTAGCTGTTTTAAGTCTGATCGGGCGCACTACGCGCACGGTGAGGGGAGCACCGACGAAAAATACACGCAACTAAATGTCACACGGGTGGGTTAAGACCAAAAAGTACCTTCAAAAAGCCCACCCCCGCCGCCAACCCAACAACAAAAAATCATATATCAAGCAAAGAAAAAATTGCACCACGGTGCGTTATAGGGGACAAAAACTCCGTAGATAAGTCAGTCAAACTGAAAGTAAAGCAGGACTCTCACCAGATTTCAACGCCCTAAACCGAAAATGACTGAGACACACACACACAGGGTCTTAAAGCAAAGCAGCGCGGTTGAGTAAACACATGGGAAAAGTTGCTTCTAACCTAAGCGAACGAGCAAGTAAGCTGCCAATTCTGATAGTGGAACGGGAGGACATTCTCTAGTTTGACATGGAAATAGGAACTCAACGCCCTGGAATACAGATGACCTTGCGCTAAATTCTTGAGCGATTAGGGTTAGGGTGATAGTTGAGGCACGGGAGTATGCACCCTAAATGGAACTTAGCACAATCCCACCTGTGGGGGCAGGGGTCTCGATTGCTTTGTCCTCTTCATTCCCGATCAAAATGTGCGAGATAGGTACGGGCGAGCAATAAGCTTAAGTAGTTAAAAATACAAAAATCAAAAGTCTGGCTGGCAAAGGAAAGAAAGGTATAACAGTTCTAGTTGGTGCCATTCAAAGTCACAAAGTGGTAGATAGGTTAACTATTTCGGCTCCATACATTGGATTCGATAAAACAGAAACCCAATGCTTTAAACGATAACTCAATCGTTGACAGTTAGACCATCTTATCGTGTGTGCTCTGCACCCAGGTGGTGCAGCGACGGTGACTTGCACGTGAATTAGACTAGATTAAGAGAAGACATAATCAGCATCCACTACTCTCCCCCTCCCGCACTAGGACCCGGTGTCATGACAGAATCAAGAAGGCCCGGGGTGGGAAAGGGCACAGGTAGCTGGCGCGGTCTGCCACCACACCTGGATCGAATCCCCCATAGTGGGAGCGCTATAAAGGCTCTATTAGAGAGTCATTGCAATCTGACTCCCAGTCCGCCAGTCGGCCACTAATAGTCTCAGGCCCGGATCACATGCGGCAAAGGAGCCGGAAATCATACTTTCCCCTCACATGAAATGTGCTGTTACAAACAAGTGTTGGACAGTTTTGGGCGTGACTATGTGTGACGTGGATGTTAGTGAGGAATGATGCAGTAATGTGGTATAGCCGGCTGTGTTCTACCGCAGGTTTTTATGGAGACGGTTGTGACCTAATGGGCCCATGTGGTGAGTGAAGGTGCGCGGACAGTGTGGGCAATTGAGGCGAGTGCGGTGGGTGTATGTGGGTGCTCCTAGCACCGGTTCACCCGTCTGTGCGATGGATTAGCAGTGACCGACCAGGCCGATGCGTGATGTGCATATGCAGTGGCAATGAAGGTTGGGAGCTGTAGAGTCGGCGGTGATTAGGCTACGAGTGGTGGCCACGATGGTGGATGGGGAATTGTTAGTGCCGGATACAGGCGATTTCTCGGGGATGCAGGGTGTTTTTGAAGTTTCAGTACCACGGAGAGGTCCGTTTTCGTAGATGTGCATGTGATCTTATAGGCCCATGCGGTGAGTGAATGTGCGTGTGCAGTTCAGGGCAGTGGAGGCGAGTGCAGGTCGGGGCTCCAGGCACTGGTGTACTGGTCAGAGTGCGATGGATTCGCAAGTGGCCGACCAGGCCGATGCGTGAGGTCTATGTGCGATTGCAATTAGGAGAGGTTGGGATAAAGTCCCCAATGCTGGCAGTGTGGGCGGTGGTAGTGGAGGTAGCAGCGGACGGGACGTCGAAGGTGGTTTCAGTGATAGTGGGAGTAAGAAAGTGGTCGGTGATGGTCGTCGCCGTGATCGACGCGGGGGGCGGGGGGTTGTGGCGGGTGAGGTTGCTTTTGTCACGGGTGAATGAGATCGATACTTCGGTTGGTTTATCCATAAAAAAATGGGAAGACCAAATCGTTTTCAAGCTACATCACTGAAAGGAAGAAGGCATTACTCGGGGTAAATGGCTGTCAACTTGAAGAAGTAGAGTTTCAGATACCTTTGGGCGAAGCTGCTGTCCAATGGGCAGAGTAAGGACGACAATGTCTCCCGAAGTTACGCTGCTCCCCCTGGTTTTCTTGACTCTTAGAAAAAGCCTATGGACCCAACGCGAAACCTCCATCGCCACGAATATGCGTATGTACCGTGCATCCGTACGGACGGTTCTCCTCTACGGTTGTGTATGCTGGGCTTTGCGCGGGGAATTTGAGCAAAGACAGGAGGTATTTGATCACCGCTGACTAAGGACCACCGTTTGAGTGAACTACGCCGAATAAGTCGCAAACGAGACAGTCCGCACTCGCTGCAACAATATCGCGAGGATATCTCAGGCCATCCAAGAAAGACGACTGAGGTGGTTTGGGTACGTCCTCCGTCGCCTGCCTCAGGAGCTCGGATCTACTGCTCTTGATCCGGCACCATTGTCCACATAAAGGCGTCGAAGAGGTCAACGCAAGACCTGGTTCGACACGGTTCTGCAAGACATAGAGGCGGTGCTTGGACCTTGGGTATTCGGCATCCGTCACTGGGGAGAAGAATGGGTAGAGCTGTCCAGATCCACCACCGCGAATCGTCACGCGTGGAGAGATACAATATGTGACATCATCCAGGCCGGCTAGATCAGGCATGATCGCAGCCGCACCAAGTACAGGTTTATTTCTGGTAAGCGACACCTCTGAAGGTTCATCAGACCGCTGTATTGCCTCTGAATTTTCCTGTCACACTACTATGGCGCGCTGCACCTCCTAGGGATCACTAGGCTAAACCTTGACATACCAACTCAAAGCGTGCGGAAAGATTTATCTTGCCTACGAAGAGGGCCTCTGCGAGCTAGGCCTGAATGGACGCGTCGACAGCACTCTTCAATCTTCACGCATCGCTGCCTGACCGCCCGCTTGAGTGCCAGTGCCTGCGCTAACGGCGAGGAGGAAACTGGCTGTAACCGGGTCAAAAACCAGTCGGAGCCACTTCCCACGTAGCGTGAATGGGAAGTCGGAGAGATAGAGGCAGGGCACGACAGCACGGTCACATCAAGTTTAGGAAACCATTTAAAAAAATAACATGTTGAAGGGCTAACTATGGTCAATACACCGGGTGTGACCCGACATGGAGCTCAAAAGGGATGACTGGGAGAAAAAAAACAATAAAGCAGATTATGTCGGCAGGGTCTCAAGAAGTACGAAGAGGAATTAAGAGCAAAGAAAAGAAAGGCATCTAAAATGTGGCGGAACCAAAGTAACCGACAGTGGTTAGAGCCTTTCACCTGCAATAGCCGATTGTAGAGATCAAGAACAAGATCGTCCTCTGTAGCTGGTAGTAAATTCAGTGAAAAGGACAGAAGAGACGACAAAGAAGCGCGGTAGAAACCTCGAAATGCATCCTGGAAGAGAGCTAGTTCCGCAGTGGGCCAACCGGGAGTTGAAGGAACAGAGCCAGCGGAGCCGAAGATGAACCGCCGAACGAGTTCTAAATCTGACACCTACAAGGGGAAAAAGTAAAAGGAGTCTCTAAGTATGCCGTGTAGCTAAAATGAGCAGAAAAAACCAGCCGCAGTCACACACTAATTTAGCTCCCAGGTTAGTGAGAGAGGCTCGAACAATCTCCCCTCACACAAAAGCTCCACATAGCGCAGAACGGCAGGAAACCGAGCGGCTAGAGCACTGTGCAAGCCCACCTTGTGTGCGTTTAACCTGACTCAAACGACGTGTCCGTGCAGAGCAAACCAGCAAAAAAGGAGTGAAAGAACAAGGATCATGAAACGACGTATGTGGTGGGGCTTTATATGGAACTCAAATAAATGGAGTTATAAATCAAAATCTACTTTGCGAAACGGGGATGGTAGACGGCTTGCTTAAAGAAGAAGCAGCATGTCATCCACGATGCAACTTGTGCATCCCGTCGTTCAAGGTGACGGTGGTTCTGTTCGTATGTGGGGTGATACCATCTATAGGAGTGAAAACAGTGATTTAGTCCTGCCGCATAAGATCGTATGCAGTGTGGAACACCACAAAATTATAGAATCCCACTTATTACCAACTTTTACAAGACGATGAAACCGAACCTCGTAGTTCTTTGACTTTGGAGCCTTTTTAGGTTATGCCTAGTATACGTTCTCTTCTGTGGTTAACTAATTAGATCGATTTGAACTGAATTCTTCACGGCAAAACAAAGGAATTAGAGGTAACGAGGCTTTGTATGGCCGCCTAAACAGGATACGGGAATAGGAACCGCCCAAAATATGCGTGGCTTTGCGCCAAATTCTGGAGAACTTTTGTTTAGGATTGAAATTGAGGTTACGGTCAGAGTTGGGGTTAGGGTGATGATTAGGCTTAGGGTTAAGGTTTTTACCGTGTTAACTTTAGGGTTTAGGTGTCGTGTAGAGCTAGGGTTATGATTAAGGTTACAGTTTACTTTTATGTTCGGGCAAATGTTAGCGTTAAGACACGGGTATTTACCCTTCCTGAAAGTTACCGTAAGACCATCTATTTTAAGCGATTCCTTTTCCCCTGTTTAGGCGACCATACAAGGCATCCATACCGAATTAGGTAAAGCAAGCGAAATAAAAGGCACAAAGGAAAGATTTTCCAAGGCCAGAGATACCATCCATATTGGTTATATCAACAACGCGAGTATGAGTATGACGTGCAGAGTTGGAGAGGCTTTAAATGCTGTCCTGACTTTTGCATACAAACCGACTGACGTGACAAGCTCATACAACGCCGACACCACCTTCTGCAGGTCATCAAGGTATGACGTCCTGAGCAATCAATCATAGCCCGGGCGCAGAGTAAACCTCGCCAAAAGTTTACCGGGCTTTTCTGAGAGCCCTACCAAGGGCGTAATTGAGCCGAAAGGACGACAGAATATAATCTTGTTAAACGCCAGATGAAATATCTAACGGTTGGGGCAAATTGCTATGGACCAGAGCTTGTGGAGCGATAGTCGGTTTCGATCAAGGCAATAACTTTAACGGAATACCGTCTAGTTGGACTCAAACTGAACGGAAGCGAACGCTGCGAAAAATTCAATAAAACAGACGACCGTCGGTTGCTGGAAGCCATGGCTGAATTTCAAAAGAACCCGCTATGTAAATGTTTGATAGGTGCATAAACTTTCAGCTCGGATGCCAGCTTGTTTGGGTTTCAGTCTAGAGTCAACCACCCGGGCACGCCCTGACTTTTTCATAAACGTTACTCAAATTCAACTTTCGTACGGTGTCTTCTCCCTCTTAATAGGCGTATAGGGTTGGTCGAACCCCAGAAAGCGGAAGCGACCTTATCTCCCCCTCCCCCCCCCCCCCACCCATCGGGCTGCTCCAGGCGTCAGCGCGCAAAGATATCCTCCCCGGGCGCCTTGTTATCGTGTCGCCTCTATCCTGTATAGGCTATTTATCCTTAAGGAGACTAAGAGGCACGACATAGACTGAAGAGGAGTAAAACTCTGGTACAAAAGATGGTGAGTTGGTCATGAAAATTTGAGGTGCTCAGGCCAACGATAAAGCCCTCAATGCTATGGTGAACGGAGTAAACCACGGCAGACTAATTTAGTATTTTTCAACTGTCACCAAATTTAAGACCTGATCTATAGAGAATGGCACTTAACATTTGCTGTCATCTCTTGCTAACTTTACCCCACCCCCCATTTTCTGGATTTCGCGAAATGAATGAGTGTTTCGGAACTTAGCTGAAGCTGCATGGGTAAGATAGTTGAGCTGATCCAGCCATGGCAGCGCTGCTGAGTGAACACGAGAATTCCGACCACATAGCGGACTGTGGGTGTCAATGACGATCAGTTGTTACTACCTTCTGAACTGATTCGGGTTTCAAAGTGAGGCCGAATTTATGTGCTGTGAGCTTCAGGTATGTTGCACTGTCATAGTTTGACGACATCAAAGCGTCTTGCCCGTAGATGAGAGGCGAACTTTAAGACAGGCGTGGATGAAAACATGGTCTGATCCATAGAGGTTACAAATTTCGACGGCGCAACGGCCCCCTATCATGAACTCTGCCATAAAACCCTGAATTGACTAGTGTTGACAGGCTGGAGGGCCATACAAAACGTCAATTGAACATGAAACAAGCAAATGTTTGCGGCGATGCTGGAAGCATGTCTCGGTGACAACTAGCCGGTTCGAGACTGATACGTTTGACTTCCTTTAACCCAGCCCAAAGAGACAAATAAGGCGGGTGCTTAAAGAGTCGAGTGGCCCAGTCCGGTCATTCCAGTGTCCAGAAAAAAATTCGCAGATTATGGTGAGAGAGGCTTTCGGCTAAGTCCTGCAGTTGATAGTAGAAGGCTCGACTATCACGCCAGCCGACAGCTGATATTTGATCTGTTTGATAAGTAGGCAAAACGTCGCACCAAAAAACCCATCCACGACTCACATCACAGAGCCACGCGGCGGGTCTAGCTGGACAGACGTTGGGGGCGTGGTCAATGAGACCCCCGGCCTGGGCGCACCACCAGTAGAGGAGTTTGGATTCGTCGGAACTGTTGGAAAGGGCTTCAACGGCAGACTCGTAGACGACCGGGTTGCAGCAGAGTGGAGGGGGGACACTGGTACATTCAACATCGTTAGTGCCTGCCGCTGCGTTGTGATCGTCGGAAGTGGTGAAGCGTGTCAGTGCCGGCGATGGATCAGGCAGGAGGAAACCAAAGGACGGTTGACCCAGACTGGAAACCCCCATGGCTTGCAGTTGCGATATGTAGGTGGCACAGGCCGTCTTATTACTAACGACCGAAGGTTGGGCAAAACTAAAGGCAGGCAAAAAGGAAGGAGTGCAAAGAGGTTTCACAGTTGATCTCGGTGACAGAAGGGCTTGCGTTTTCATTGCCAATCCCGGAATAAATTTTAAAACCACCCTGACTTCTCCCGAAAGCCACCAATTCAGCCGCCCTCAACTAATTACCAGCCCCTGGCGGCGGTCATCCCTCTGACGATGAGTAGAAGACTGACGGCAATTTTGTTTCTCGCAGCCCCCCTCGACAGCCGTACAATATTTTCTACTTACCGGAATATTTGACTTAGTATCAGAGCGATATACAGCACATTTTCTATCTTGTGAAATTCCAACCGAAGTTCTTAAATTTGTTTTTGGTTCAAGCAAAACACTCAAGTAGGGTTGTCGTATTACTTATTGTGCCACCTAATCTTACAATATTTAAGTCACGGTAGGAGGCCGGCTTTAGAACGAGCTTCTTCCTAACTGCCCATAAAAAGTGCACTGTAAAAATGGCTACTTAAGTAGTATGCAATGCTGTCATTGATTTTCGAGGCTTTTATTCATTCAAATACATTTTACAGAAAACACGCACAAAAGTAGTATTTCTTTTACTCGTTTGATAGTCAAGTACCTATTCTTCAAGTTTTATACTTTAAGAAAGCGTATCTTTCGGTTTTTTAAAAACAGTTTCTAATTATGAGATAGTAAAAGACCTTCAAATGTTCATCCATAATACATGGTATCCGTCAATTTATTAATGTTGGCTATAAAGTATGCAACATGATCCAAATCCATTAAAATTTTATGAGAACTGTGTAACCTCCTCTTAATACTGTAAAGAACTTTCTGATTTATTTTTACACAAATTGTATACAACATGTAGGTTGGAAACCTTGAATTCAAGTGTGAGGCCCGGTAAGGTTCAAAATTAATCAACAAATTAGAAACTTTTTTAAAACCGAAAGATACACTTTCTTCAGGTATAAAAGTTGAAGAAGACGTAAATGAGAAAATGACGTAAAATCTTGACGTAAATGAGAAAATCGCGTACTACTTGAGTGGCCATTTTTACAGAGAAACTTTTTGTTGGTGTTTAAAAAGAAGTTTGTTCAAAAGCCGGCATCCTACCGTGACTGAAATATTTTAAGATTAGGCTGCACGATAAGCAATACGACAACCCTAGTTAAATAATTTGTTTGAATCGAAAACAAATTTCAGAATTTCGGTTGACATTTCATGAGATAGGGAATCTACGGTAAATGTAAAGGCCTAACGAGAATTTATCGGAAGTTAACGCGCAAATTGTCGTTTGCATTTTTCAATGGGAATTTTCGCAATTCTACTACACATGCGGTTAGATTTAACGCAACAGCGCCGCATGTTTTGGGAACCGCAAACTCGAACTCAGACATGCCGAGAGCAGTAAAGAATAGGAAGGTGTTATGACCGTCTGTCAGCTAGCGGAGAGGAGACTACCCGGAAACACCAGGCCCGCGAAAACAGCCTAGTTACTGTGGGTGTTTTCACCTGGACGAAAATTCGTACTCATTGCATATGTTGACGTGAACTCTGGATAACCCAGAGGCAATTCACAACCCATGGGGACAGTAAGAACTTCACTGTGCCTAAAAGTACCAAACAAACAGAAGAGTAAAATCTAAAGGCTTCCTGAATCATTTTGCCTAAGCACAAGCTTTTTTGGATGCAAAAAGCAAAAGTTACTGAGGCCAAAAAAGTATGGTTGATATGAAACTACGATTTATATCCCGTTATTCACATACCCAAAAACCCGCTTAAAGCGTCAGTCAGCTATTAAAATTACTGTACTGGCTTGTACCTTCGTAGATCACCAGCCTGATCATAAAACCCCAGTCCATCGAATTCTATCATAGTGCAACAGAACATCATTTTGAAGGAGAATGAAATGATGAGAAAAAATATCTTGATAAGAAGGTTGCAAATCTGTGCTCTCCCCTTCGATTTTGTAAAAAAAACATCGAATGATTCAGTGCAACTAATTTCAAAGAGCTCTGAAGTAACTACTTCGATTTACTAACTAGTTCATTGGGCGAGGATCTCCTATAGACCCCTCCCCCGGCAGGACAAGGGAATTGGAGCGCCTCCCCTTTCGTACTACAGATGGTCGAGCGATAAACTCCAGTAGGGGTATATATTCCGGTGTTCTAACACTAACCTAAGCCTAACACCAACCTTGACTCTAACATTAAAAATTCGTAAAAATTTAGTGCAAGCCTACCAGTAGTATGGGGCGTTCCTGGTCCCGTGCCCTGTCTAAGTGGGGAACATGAGAAATCCACACCGTGCTTGTAGGCGTTTTGGGTCCTCGAAACGACCATCAAAAGCGAAAAAAACCTGTCAACTACGCATACGGTCCTCACCCCAAATCTTGTCAAACTAAGTGACAACGGGGCAGTGCCACTCCATCAATGACTCTGAGCTTACAGACTCGATAGGTCTGTCAGATAGGCTCAGAACAGGGGCATAGAACATCTGCCTCTTTCAACACTACAACACGAAACGTTCTTTTTGATCTGAAAGGAAATAAGTTCGTATTTTTTGACTGTCTGAAATAAGGTAAGTGAAGTTTCTCACCGCTGCTATCAAAAAAGTTTTCGTGCAGATCTAGCCAAAAAGGTTTGCTTTCAGGCTGAATTTTGAAGCTAAGTTAATAACAGAAAGAATAGGCCAGATGTCCCCAGTACACCACAAGAATTAGAACTCGATGTATACAATCAAGTTCCGAATGTTCAGTAATGCATAAACTTTCCTCTGGAATGCAACAGTGTGGATTACTTATACGACCCAAGCGATAGGACACAGAAAGCGGAACAGATGGCCTTTTGATGGATTGTAGGAAATATTTAAATATTCTCACGACCCAACCCTACTCTATCCTTAACCGTACCCCTAACCTTGATGCTAAGGCTAACTCTAGCCCTACGATTAAAGCAAATTTCACAGGAATTCAACGCAAAGCCACCTGTTCAGGCGCTTGATCCTCCCGCGGGGTCATATGAGTAAGCCCCACATGACAACCGACAGAAAACAAACAGACAGTCCTCATCGTAAAAATGCATGCATGTGACACATCAAATAACATTTTTCCTTCGTCCTTAACCATACTGCTCTTAAACATCGTCTTGAGCTTTTTGATTTCCAAAGAAATCAGCACAAACCCTCTCAGGTTCGGTCCGAAAGTGGATTTTTGTACTGACATAAACTACTGACTTTTTACTGGTGTATGAGTAAACTGCGTGAACCGCAGGAAGCCGGGAAACAACCACTCATCTCTTACTGGATAGTTTGGACGGCCTCGGCAAGTACAGCTACTAGGGAGTCCACGTCGACCAAACTCTGCGACAGCCGACCCACTGCAGTGTGCAGGCGGGCGCGAATGTGCCGAATGAGAGGGTGCGCAGAGGCGAGAATTACAGCAGAGGTAAGTCGTTGGGAGGCTGCGGGCTTGGTAGTAGTGGTCGGCGGTAGCGGTGGTGGTGGTTTGCTGCTTACACCATCTGCATCGGCAACGTCAGGGTTGGTTGTGGGGAGGGAGCGAAGGAGACGGCTGCCAACAATGCGCACATGTGCGGGTGGCGAGGACAGCAGGGGGTCCAGGTGGGTGCCGAGACTGGATGTGGCGTCTGCTGAGGCAATCCGGCTCACAAGGGACTCCCCACGCTCCAGATGCTCACGTAAGCTCCTGACCGTCCAAGTTACAGATGATTTCGATTCAGAAGTGTCCCTCTCCTCGCTTTTCTTTTTTGAACCCACCTCTTCCTTGTGTGTACGGCTGGGCAAGCCAAACTGGTTTGATAGTGCCAGCCAGGCGCAAACTTCTTCCAACTGGCCAAAAGAATGAAAAAAACGATTCATATGATTGCGAAAACAATGAGCTTTCGGTAAGAGTTGGCAGTTAATTGGTTGGCCGTGTTCGAACCCTTTCAATTGGAATATCATAAATATGAAAAAAAATTTTACGTCTGTTAAATCCGAATAAGATCTGGTAAAAAGGGATGGTAATCTGTCCTCTTTCAAGAAGTTCATCGCATATTCTGGCCGAAATTTCACCGTCAGTATACTACTCAATTACTATTTAATGGTCTAGGACAGTAGAGATCGTTTATGCGACCCCCAGGCCGGACAGAATAGGAGGGTCCTGTAATACAGGTGGCTTTGAGCTATATTCCAGGGAAAACTGGGGTTAGGGCTAAGGTTACGGTTGGCAAGGGAGTATTTAACAATCCTCAAATTTAGTGCAATAGCACCTGTATCACGAGTGAGGGGGGTTTCCTACTCCCTTCTCTGCGGGATTCCGATTCCGACCTTTAGGAATTCTGTGAAAAGGCTCACTAAAAACCGAAGAAATCAATGTTGGCGAAAAAACGCCTTCGACATATCATCACAGTTCAGTTCCAATACAAATATAAAATTGGCAGAACCTCAAGTTAGTTTCGGCAACTATTTCACCTGACAATGCTGCGCACTTTTCGTTAAAAGTTAGTTCAAACGTCGTAATTGGACGATGTCCACCGCATACTTCACAAAAGGGTGGCGCAGGGACGGGGACTTGCGCGCAAATTAGTATTAAGTGAGAGGAGACTCGCACTGCATCTACCGCACTCTTTCTTCCCTTACCCGCCTGCGTCCGGTGTCAAGACATAGGCAAGAAGACCGGAGGCGGTGTCAGGCGCAGATGAAGCATCTCCCACGGAGTGGGAGAGCCGGGGGCAGCATGAGCCTGCACCTACGCGTGCCAATGTTGGGCATGCGCAGTCCCCATTTGTTATGGCAACTCATCCTTAATAACGCCTGTCGTACCCTGATTTGGCCCCAGTGTTGATCCAGCGCATATATCACGCGGTCCGTTTAGGGGGCGCACTTTTCGTTAAAATGAAGCTAAGCGCTCGAAGCTAGTACAACACGTAAGGTACGACCTGGATGAATGTTATCAGGCGGGATAAACCCGGTCTTACTATGGAACGAGACACCGTTAAACATGGCCTTTATGACATCTCTTGGACACTTGAGATCTGAGAGACTCGCCTTTCCCCTTAAAACCTGATTCAAGTGGAGGTACACACACGTTGGTCACTACGCACACACCAACTTCAAGTCATTTGGACTGTTTTACCTATCTGACACCGTGGATACGGCCGGAGAGTTGGGCAAATGCCGCCGACTCTGAATCATTGTTAAAAATTCACGCGTAGGTTACCCATGCACGTTTTGGACAGTGAGAGTTCTTGGCATTTGCAACGGACGAATCACCATGGAGGCATCCGTAGTTATGAATTCGAGCAGTTCCATTTCATGACAGCTGGCATGCAAACAGCCTCCTAGTCGCAGCACCAAGTAAAACCAAACTTGAGATCTATATCCAGCTTTACCCAAGACAGGTTCTAAACTGCGAAAAAATGGTACGTTTGCGTACTTTCCATCGGGACCACTCGTAGAAGTCTCTACGCACCTACTGTCACGGACGCCGTAGCATGAATCGATATATGCGACAGGAAAATGCAGGGAAAGACGGGTTGCTCAGTCCCAAACCAAGCAGTTGGGTAGGACAGCGGTAGCAAGAGTAAATTATCTAAGCACGGCTGCTGTTACCGTTCCGTTATCGGACTTTATGGGCCAGTTGGTTTGCCAGGTGTAAGCTATCGACATTCCCATAGCCTCGTCAATTCTACTCGTCTACTGCTTATTCATTATATTCAAGTTGCTTACTTCTCAGTAAACCTTCATAGAAATACAATTCATCGTCTGCCACGCATGGATGCGCAGGATGGCCAGCAAGCCCAGCTTTCCGCAATGACACACTTTTGTCCACAGTAAAGCAGCTAACAGAAGAGGCTAGTAAGCAAAAGCATTCTCTAACCTGATAGACAAAATCTTTAAATTAGCCTGCCTAACCGGAGGGAGGCAGTGTCGGTTGTCAACTGGCACAGCGAACTGCTCTTCATGAGGCGACAGCATTTAAGGACAGAGATTGTCATTGGTCAAGAGGGAAGACGCATCAGAGCCATCTTATTCTGGCGTTTGAAGGCGCACCAGTCTTGCAGGTCAATAGGGCGGCTCCGTAAATGCAAAAACGGACATGTACAAGGGCCAAACAGGATGCTCAAGAGTTAGTTAGTGGTAGAGGGCTGCTCACCGATCGCGCTAGGGCACGTATTCGTCCCGTTGTGCCTTGAGGCTCACCGTCGAACCCCCCTCCCCCGGAAGCCATGTAGCAGCTAGTGATATAGACAGAATGACTTTACTGACAAAGACCAGTCTCCCCTGTCTTTGTCCGTAATGTCATTCAGCGAAGAAAATGTCTAACGTAGCTGCCATGGGACGATTGTCGAGGTCTCATTGTCTTAAATAGAAGAGTAAGTTGAGAACTCAGGTAAACACCCGACGTTTACTCAATTCTTACAGTCAAAAAAAGTTTATCTTATGAAGGCGAGGAACATCGTAATTATGTTGGTTAAAGGCATTAGAGGTATCACGATAAAAACATATCACGGTTGTTTACTACGGACGATAGATCAAGTGAGAGGGCAGTGGATATGAGGTCAAAAAATCGGTTTCGCCAAACAATGATGTTGACTAGCGGAAGAATCCAAGACAGTGCGCTGTCCATGAACAATATTCCCTGTAGCTGAAAGTCGAATTATCGTCAACAGAGATGCCTAACCTCGACCCTTTGAAATCAAAAATTTTAGCGAATAGAACGGAAAAATGGACCAATCCACCACTTATTTTGTACAAGGTTTCGGGTGACCAGCAAAGACTATTTTAGTCATAAAAAGATCGGAACACACTGATTCACTAGTTTCCCGAAGGGGACAAATCCGAAATGGGCGGCAGAGGTCAGGAGTAGAAAACTGCCTATCAACGACAGGGGATGTCAGTTGGTGAGGCACCGATGAACTTCGGTTCGATGAAGTGCTTCTGGCAGGTCCCATCCACGTTGTGTTTGAATGGACATGCGTGTGCTTCTCATTTCAGATGGTGGTGGTTAGTTACGATTGGTTAAGTAAGCAGAAAATGAGCCCAAAACGGCACTAAATCAATCTACCCGCATCGCTGTCGATAACGTATCTACTAGCTGTGAGGTAAATCAAGAAGAGAGAAAATTTTTGAAGTTTGTCCTTTACCGGGGCGATGGCCGGGTTCGCGTAGTGGAAGAAAACAGAATGACAAGGTTGTGAAATAAAACATAATGCACAGCCCGGGTAGTATGAACTGGTTTACAACTAAGGGGGGAGGGAATGGCGGCTACAGCTTCATTTGTAGATTTAAAACCTCTCGGCACTGTTTTCAATCAGTACGACTGTCATGATCGGTATCACTCTCCTCCCCATAACATTGTAACGTGAGTGAGAATCACCATGCTGGACCGATTACAGGACGCAATACGGACGCTGTTTTTGACTTGGAATGAAGAAAAAAATTCCGATTTAAACTTCGGGTCCTGCTGGCCATGGTCAGAGTACGTTTGAGCGACATAGGCAAATAAACCAGGAGAGTTTTTTCGATTGGTAACGGATGGCCTTAAGTTTCCGACTTTTGAGTCCGAGAGTTAGCGGTATGAACAAAAGATGTCAACGTCATCATAAGTATTGGCACTAGCTTCGACGATGAACCATGCTAAAATGTGCAACATCCTGCAACTCCTCGACTGATAACCGACTTCGACTGAATCTCACAACAGGCATAAAGAGGGAATATCCCCTACTGGTATCATCGTCAATTTATTTCCTATCCCGAGGCTGGATCGACGTGCATACAACGAGTACCAGTTACTCACCAGCGTCATAATGGCGAAGTCCTCCATATGGTCACACCAGCCAGGAAACTCGGTGCGCAAGGCCTGCGCTAGTTTGGAGAATTGCTGCTGCAGGCACTCCAGCGGGGCCTCGGACTTCACCTTCGTAGCATCCGGACAACACTAGTTGGACTCCCGGACCGGGCAGAATGAAGGCCCGTGAGGCAGCGATTGTCTCCTTGGCGCTAACACGCCACTCCTGAATGCACTGAGTCAGGCGGCGCAAACGTTTCACGCTGGCAACGTCCTCCAAACTGACGGGCGGCGCCTGCTGGTCTATAGCCTCCAGCAATCGCAGGATATCAACCTCTCGGGGACTGAAGTAGACGACGGAAAACAGTTACATTCTGCACCAAACGGCCAGATGAGGATGTTGTAAAATAAGACAATCGGAGATGGTATGCGGACACGGTCAACGCTTGAGAGGGAAACAGGAGAGCATAAGGATCGGATCTGCCTTTTTGACTTTATAGTACACAAGGAATGAGCGTGAGAGAATAGTAACACAATAAAGACAACAACGGATGAAGCAAACTAAATGCAAGGGATTTGGAACGAGAAAAGCAGGCCACACCTAGCCCAGCCTGAGCTATCTGAGTGTCCTGTGGCAGTATCTAAAGGGTCATTTGACGTGATTCAGCCCCCTCCTCCACCTCCGTTTGCCCATATTCTAATTTTATGCAGGGGCAGCAGAAACCGAATTGTCGTTGTTTATGCAAGTTAGTGAGTCAAGTTTTTCGCCGAACAAGTTTGTAGGTGCTTTAACGACAGGACGAAACCTAGCGTTAAGTGCATATTTTCAAAATCGATAAATCCACATTGTTTGCCCTTTTTGCCTTGCGAAAAAAATGTTGAAAATGTGACCACCTTTCGTATACACGCGTGCTCTCCCGCTCTCGTCCTCTCATATCACAATCGAAACGCAACAAAAACTAGCTTTTCCACCTGAGATAGAAAATAAAGTAAGCGCGATTCACACACAGACATAAAACTTGGGGCGCAAAGAGGTGCAATTACTTTAATACGATATGGGCTTGCGGCGGTCATGTCGCTTCTAGCATTTCGATTAGCCCACAGATAAGTAACTCGAGGCTCTTGGTCGGAACCTCGGGACTTGGGCGTTTGGAAAGCAAAGTCATGCTCGCACTGTGTCTGATTCCAATCCCGCTCATGTCATCGAATTGATCAAAACCGGGTCAGTTGAAGTTAGTTTCTGTAAAAAGCATGAGAGTTGCAGTCCAGTTTGTTCAGGTATAAACAGACTGCCAAACAAACTACATAAATATTATCGGAATAATAAATCGTCTCTAAACACGGTCGCAGCCTCGAAATAAAATCACAACAAAAACGCAATCAAATTATGATAGGTCTCTAGAGTTTCAGCCTATAAGTGAAATTTAGCAACGACAGAAGAGATCTTAGGAAAGTCAGCGTTGATAAAGATAGATGTAATAAAAATTCGCAGCTGAGAGGCCTACTTACTTTCTGAGATCAACTTCATGGTTCACATTTAAATAGGCCTTGTTGACGGAATCAGAACTCGCCGACGAGATTGTAAACGTCGCCGGTCGCTTGAGTTGGAAAGTTGCAATAGAAGATGCCTGTGAGTGGTCACCTTCTGTGCCGTTGGGTTTTTTATTGTCAAGAAAACTGACGACCTGGTCACAGATGGTGACGAGATCTTTTAGGGACTTTAGGTAAGTTGCGGCTCGCCGGTAGAGAAGGTCGTTATGATAGCCGCATTTTTCAGCTTCAGCTAACTTCAACTGAAATAAAACGAGAAACAGTTGTTGGGCTGTTTATTGGCGCTTATATGTCCACAATAATATTTAGAAAAGGCTTAAAGTGAGCGCAATTATGTGATGGGATCGAAGAAAAAGTTTTTAAAGTAACGAAGAAGAAGGTCGTTCGCTCTCCGGAATCATGTCCTTATTCATCTGAACTTTTCAACTCTTACTGAAGTCCATCGTCAGGGATATAAAATCGGAAACAAAACAAGCAACAGTGAGGGGGTAGGGACCAATAAAACACCAGTAACTCCAGTCTGGACGTGACTGCGCAGGGCTCTGTATGCAGGTGCCAGATTGATAAATCGATTGATTGAGTTCTAAACGGAGGCCAAGGCTTCAATCAATTACCGGCTGGTTTTCCTTCTGGCGTGGGCGATTATCTTCGTGGGTGCGATGTTAAACTCGTGACCCATTTCGAAGCTGTGGGCAGCCATTTGTGATAAGCCGTCGCCCCATCTCACAACCAGCTTATGTTAGTGTATGTGCGAACCAAGCATGCATACACTCTGTCCTGTGTAGTGATGAGGACCGTTTAGACACGGGACACCCGACTGCTCACTAGTCTGTCCTTAGCATTCATTACTCTTTTGCGCATGACAGCTTTGGACTGGTGCGCGATTCCAACACCTAATCAACACCTTGTCTCCCCCTAAATGTCAGCAAAAGTTCTTTGCTCCTCCAATGACGAAATAGTATGTTTGGTTAACATAATCTTTGATTCACATACCGCCTTACAAATATTTTTGCGTGAACGGACATCAGACTTAAGGACAGATAGAGTTACCTGTGAGCAATGAAGGCAGGCAGGAACGAACACTACCTCCATCAGTCGGTTCTACTATAAACCATGTTCACGTGTCAAAAATGGAGCCCACGGTCACTTACGCCAATACCCAGCCAGAAAAGAAAAATACACCGTAGCTTTTGCGCTAAAGAGCGCGTGTGGGACCTATGTTGTAATCAGATGTTAGAGCAGTCCAAACAGCACTAAAAGTGGCAGAATAAGTTGCAAAGCTCGTTACTTTGTGTTGAACAACGGAAGAAGATGCGATAGGACAGGATATGAAGATAATCAGTATCACCGTCATCACCATAGACTCAGAGCGCATGTAAGCTCATGCAGAGTGTTGCCGGCGATAAGCAAGAAGTCCAAACATTAATCAGACTAAAGCCAGAAGGTGGGAGCGGGCCATCAGAATGTATTGGACATAGAATAACACCTGGTGGCGCCAAGAAAACTAAAAATAAGGCACAGGGGAGCGGCGTGCAAACATCTATCTTCAATTTGAGAACAAAGCAGACACCTTTGAAGTTGAGAGTCAACCTCCAAAGCGGGCTGTCATATAACGACTGGCAACTGATAACAGAGACTTTACCGACCAAGCCAGAAATATTGGAGTAGCCATTTTCTACCTTACGGGCCGCCACCAGCCAGGTAACTGAATATAATCTATCTATGTCGGAATGGCTGAGACCCGTAGCTTAAGGGATGAGGGCGCTGCTCGGCAATAGACTACCTCAGATTCCAACCGCGGATGCGCAAGCTGGAACCGGGAACATCCCAGACAAATGACGGCAAAATACGCCAAAAATGACCATTCTAGCATCCATGTCTTTATCTGCAAAACTTAAAGATTAACAAGAAGGGAGGATCGCGAGAGCCCCCAGCCTGTTCCTTCTCCATTGTAGAAATTGCAAATAGCTTGTCTTCTTAAATGCTTGCTCTGTCGTCCAACGTCAACCTCAACAGGTAGAACTCGAATTGACATGTTCTAAGAACTGCCAGGGCATGGATACATCGCCAAAAGAAGGAAGAAAAGGCATTTGTGAAGAAAAAAAGAGGTATAGCTCACCTCAAACGCGTTTAAAGTTGTCGAACAGCCGGGCTTAATGCTGTCAGGTTCTGATTTGATCGAATGCCTCCCTGGAATCCGCTGAAGGGGCGCTAAGAACACCCAAAAATTGACCAAACTCGGTACGCCAGGCGTCGTAACCAGCCAGCTGCTTTGCAAGCTTTGCCCTGACGGCCTCTAACTCCTCAATGGTGTATGTGTACTTGACGGTGCAGTCATTTAGCTTACAATTTCCGCATACGGAATCCGCGTGGGCAAGACAGACCATCTTGGAGGGGGATGCTGTTGGAAACATCAACAAATTACATGTGACTAGCAAAAAAGCGTTAAATCGCTTTATTTTAGACGCAAAATTATGCGCCTTAATGAGAGAGCATGCAAAATAATCAAAATGAAAACAGCTTAAGGCATAGGACTTGATTAAGGTACTACCTCTGTCGGTAGAGGCTACCTTTGTATATAAAGTAAGGTACAAACAGTGAAATTATAACCTTCCACTAGACCCAAACCCTACAGAAAGTGTTTAGACCCCTGAAATCCGGATGATTCCACGAACGAAAACTCGGTAGACTAACGTCGCTCGTCAACGACTCGATTAGAAGGAGCTGAAGAGGCAGAAACCCTTTGAGTGTGATTCGTTTTGTAACGGAGGAGAGTCGCCTATCCCTGGCCTCATTCCCTTACTTAACACCTATATTTTCTAATGTAAATGTGTGTAAATACAAACAACCGAAGCGGGGGGTGGTCGCATGGGCGTGCGCACAACACGCCTGCAGGGTCCCCACTCCAGGTGAACCACACTTTACTCACCAGAATGTTACATCGGCAAGAGTTGTCAGGGCGTTATAATAGGGTGTCACTGTAACTTGGCTCTTGATGTCAAGATCTCAGTTATCTCACCGATCGAGAATCTTCCAGGTTATGCCGTTCAGAATTGCTTGTTGGCTCTAAAGTAGATCAGGTCTTTTGTAGTTAGGCAAGGCAACCGAGGATTGATCTTACTATAATTTCTCTCCCTCTAGGCAGAAGCCGGAGGCAAGACCGCATAGAGCGTAGGGGTATATAAGAGCTGGCGGTGACAGGCGTGGCACAAAGTACACGTCTACTGCGCGTCACAGGCGTTTGTCTCCAGCTTAGTTTGCAACGCGACAGTAGCATTTGCCTTAGTCCAAGGTTGGCAAGCAAAACAGCAGTAGCCCACAGAATGCATCCTCGATCCAAAAAAGAGAAATGGACCATATAAAATGCAACGCTCGTGTTAACTTCATGAGGCAGGAGACCCCGGCAAATGAAAAGCACGTTGGCGCTCGCCTCCAGGTAACCCATTGATCAAAAAGGCCTATTAAAGAGAAAACCAGTGGAACCGAGTGGTGGCGGGGGTGAAACGACAGATAAATTAACCTGCAAGAAAAAACCATTCAGCTTACCCGACGGTGTCTCTTGATTGGTGGCCTCATTCTGGGAGTTCTTGCGTTTAGAAGCTGCAGTTCTCGCAGGTCTACCCGCCTTCTGACCATTATTCGAGGCCTTGCATACGCAGATGAGGGCAGAGAAAAAGAGCGTGGTCTGGCAGACGGCGCAAACGCGCTCGTCATCCACCAGTTCGTCGAGCCGCTCACGCTCACTGCGCAGGGCTGCGAGACGCGTACGATGAGCAATCTCGCGTTTCAGCACGGCAGCGAACTCGTCGTGGATGATGCTCAGGGCATTTATGTCAAATCCAGTAGATTTGGTGCTACGGAAACGCTCAGCAGTGAGGTCAGTCCACATTGCAGCCTCCTCCATAGGGCGAATGCCGGCGGCTACTTCAGCTAGTGTGAGGAGAAGCTCGTCATTGGAGAAGACGCACTGGCGCTTCATGGAGGCGTAATGTTCTATGCAGGCGCGACCAATAGGAAGCTGAAGATAGGAAGATAGCTGTTCTTCGCATGGGAAAGCTAGAAGTATTTTTACACCGGTCAAAGATAGCGCGAATGTCCTAATAGGACTAAGGGATTGTCACACCGACAATATGCACCCCATAGCTTTTATTGTGCGAATAAAGTCCTCGCCAATGCTGACAGTGACCAGCCAGTTATGCTCAACTCGATAGATGCGGTGATATGAGAAATCAGTGGTGGATCAGAAGGCCAAGAGTAGCGCTGCAATTATGGCTTACTATGTTTATCTTGTGACCACGTTATGACTTGCAACGCCTCACAACTACTTCGTCCATTGGATTTATCTGTTATGGAATGCATTCTCAGAGGGATTCTGTGTGGTTCTGTATCTGATTCGGGTACACTTTTCCTTAAGCGACGTGGACACCTCGTCATCCGACATGGTTTTCACATCGACATCGTGCTTAGCATGAACGCCCGATTAACATGTGGGGACGGAACTCCTGGAGTCACTTCTACACCTCCCCCGACCTCCAAGTAAGTGAATTACAGGCACACGCTATTACGCCTACCTACGTTAACCTGGCGCTTTTCGTACCCAATGTATGGTAAGTACCGACATAGCTTGTTCATGAATAGAATCTGGATACCTGCGAATAGATATTGACTGTGCGGAAGATATAGTCCTGCAGAAGAGTAGATTGAGCTCGCCTGATGTACCGTAGTAAATCGTCGCACACAGACAGACACCCTGTTCGACGGGACTGTCTACGATAATATCAGTCAGGATTACAACTAAACAAATTACCGGTGGGTTAACCGACGCGTTCATGTTAATAGGCAGTTCAACAAGTCAGAAGGCACCAGAGACGTCATCTTCACCAGTCCTGTGCCCAGTCAGACGTACAGTGTAAATGCAGAGGCATAGGTGGAACTCCACTTTGACGGTCGGCTAGACCAGTTCTGCGGTTTATATATGGCAAGCAGTTTGTTTTTCGACCCAGGGGTAGCTCGCTAATGGGGATATAAGCAAACCTGCAGAGTACTTTAAGTCAGTTTTCGCACACATTGCGTGTACGATTGTCTATTGCAGTTTGGCTTACGCATCTTAGTCCGATAAAACAGATATTTAAACTGTCTTGCCGGCCTGTCAGGCTTTGGATAATGATGATTAGGTAAGCCCCGCAGCGTACAGTCAGCTTTCTTTCTACGAAACGCAGGCGAATAATTGTGCCAGCGGAAAGTAGGGAATATTTTTGGGAGCTTCCTATTCGAACAAACATATCGATTTAATATGGAATGAACATAAACAAAAACGTGCACACTGTAAAAGCATATTCTCAAATTATTTACTAAAATCTAGCAGGGGAAAGTAAACGTGAATCGGAAGAGCATCAGAATAACCTATGCACAAAAAAGAAAAGCGCACCAACGAAAATAATGCCATGAAACCATTCATACATCTTAGAAAGTGATACATTTAAAATCCAAACTCCGAGAACTTTGGTTAGGTTTGCTGAAGAGCCCATACCCCTGAAATTGAAGCAGGAAGTGAAAGGAGGGATTCGAGTTCTTACCCAGTCAGGGCAACATATGTTAACGGCTTCGGCAAAATTGAAACCCTGGTTGAAGCCGGCATGATACGCCCTTGGAAAAGTGACGACAAACTCGCCACAGTGTTGATCTGTGCGGTAGATTGGTACTCCCTCGGCCTGGATCAGATTCGGGTTCATTATAGTGGTGATGTGATGAAGCAGGTCCGGTGAGAGGTCGAACAGTTCGGCCGCCTGGTTTCGCATAGCCCTTTCAAAATCCTCGGCGTGAAGACTTGAAACACCATACCAGGTTTTAGGTTCACCCCTTTAAGAAGTAAGAAAGTTATACATGGTCATAACGAGACATGAACACGCCACTTGGTTTATGTCTATAACAAGTCTTTCATATTACATAATGTAGTGTGCAAATCTAATCATAATTGATGGCTGACGTAAATTTTTATCAAAAGAGGAGTGGAGAAGAGAAATTAGAGAACGGAGCACCGGGTAGCATGACGCCGAAGAGTAAGCGGAAGACAGGCGTGGTGGAAAGCATAGACCCATGGACAAAAAATGACAGTATGTCAACTCAACCGAGTGGGCGGCCTAGTGGTTAGGCTGATGACACCAGGTCGGACAATCAGAAACGGACTGGTTAAAAATGTGGAGAAAGGGTAGAATGACGTTGGCTTTTTCATAAGCAGTCATATACACTGTACAACAATCGGGTAGATACTTTAATCGTCAGTTGGCTAGAGCACACTACACTCATCCCTGACAATATATCAATAGGTGACGCGTTTCCACGGGCCTGGCCCACCTAGAAGAGGAAAGAACGTGGTCAGACTAGAACAGAGATTAAGAAAAGGAAGAGTTTGACTATGCCATAAAGTAGACAAAAAGATCTCTGAGACAGACGGGAAAAGCAGGGTCTTCATGCAACGACGTAATGAAACAGAACAGAACAGGGCAGCGTCTTGATCGGACTAGTTGAGACAAGTTATGAATAGCAACAATAGTCTTAACTGGGACAATTAGAGGTTTTAATCACAACAACAATACCGGCCCCCAGATAGTCCATTCTTTTTATCTATTATAGAAACTCGCGATGAGCAGCCTCCAACACTGAAGCCAACAACTCTGGGCTGGTGGCAGCCACAGTGAAAATTCAAGACGTTTCAAAATGCATACCTTTGGTTAGTGCTTGGCTGTATGTCACAGGAAGCAGTGGTCTGTGAACTGCGATCGTCAAAAATCAGTGCAGAAAGATTTATAAGAGTTAAGTCTTCACAATACTCAACATCCAATTTTTTTCCCCTTTTTCGGGACGGGGAGGGACAAGCGCCAGTTAAGGACCAGATCATATAATTCCGCACTCGTTTTTATTAGTCGATGGGGACATATGGCAAGAATTTGAAGTCGGAATGTCATCGTTACCAAGTCTCGTAACGCAACCAAAGTATTGCATATAAATTATTTGTAGGAAGGCAAAATCGTTCGGTAAACATTGGAAAGTTCGTGAAGGATGAAACAATGCTTATGGTGAGAAAGAGAGAGGCATCTATTTGGGCTTTAAGATTGTGAAGACAGGAGAACTGTTCACGCCAGAACTCAACCTTGACTGAGTCATCAGTGACAAGGTCGACGCTCATATGGCCGACAAAATAATGGTGCAGGAGAATCTGCAATAACTTGCTGAATCAGCTGGATCACTTTTTCGTAAAATCACAAATGCTTCATATTTATTACATTCATCATATAGTGTTCTATCTAGTCGATACAGTCATCCATTTCCAAAGTTGATGGCAGAAGTCAGCATTTAGTGATCGAACTCTAGTAGGGCTCATAAGCCGATTCAGTAATTGCGGTGAATGAATCCGAGTTCTTGTGATTGTCCCATAAACTGATTATGTGAAAGGTAACCATTCACTGTTACCTTTGGTCCGGGGTGGATGGATACGAAGAGTTCCGCCCTTAAGGACCTTAGCTGAAATGGGTTAATGTGGTTTTACAACACAAACGCGAGCGCCATAGGGCCTTTTAAATTCGACCGAGAGCTGTGTAAGGCGTGTGAAATTAAAAACATGATCTGACCAAAAGGTACTATAGATTTTATTCCAAGTATAGACCTGTTGCTTTTTCACTCAACGATGAAACGTAAAAATTGACTAGAACACGTTCAACTTGACTGACTGCAAAACTCATCTTAAGGGAAACGACCTTGGGAAGTGTCGAGAAATACTCTTACACAGGACTGGCATATTTGATGAACAGCGTTACAAAAATATGCCTCTAAAACACACACTCTGTGAAGGTTTAAAATCGGTTGACGGAAGTACATATGCAAAAGACACAATAATGGCGAGTTACCAGTGCATAAAGTTGATGGAACAACTCCAGTGGTCTTCAATATGCCAGCAAAAAGTTGAGAAAACCATGCCAACATAGCACCAGGGGACTTTCATACCATCGATGTTGCCCTTGATAAAGCGGAGCACCGAACTAAAGTAGGTAGGAAAGTAGACTTTATTGTGGCTGGTTCTACTTCAGAGAAAGCCAGTATATTTCATAGAGATAAATAATGTCAATCTAGCTAAATATTACTATATCAGTCGTCTATGGAATGCAAAAGGCTCCACTACAGTCAAAATTATGAGCCACTAGTAGAAAACAGGGCACGAGATATAAAATAGGACCTAACTAGATGTTTTGGTGAGTTGTTTGAGTGCACGACCGCGACTAGACTGTCTTCCCGTCTAAAGAAGGGGCGAAAATGCAGTGTTCAGTCGTTACGTTTCCATTTTTAGAAGAGCAGGCAGCGCCATCTAGTATACAGGAGACAGAGTCATGACGTGGAGTCAAGGCAAATTTCAAACCTAGTCAACGCTGAAGCAGTCAATCACCAGGTTTGAACGCTCCTAGGAAGGTTTTGAGATACTCATTTATCAACGTAGCTGAAATAGTTCACATCTTTAATCCGCAAAACGATATGAAATCAATGTAGGAGTAGCGAAAAAAACTCGGTTGATATAGACTGTGACAGATGGGAAACTAACCAAACAGTAAACGTGTCGTAAGATCAAATCGAAGTCCATGTCGCATTCGGTCCACTGCTAACTTAACTAAGACGGATGCACCCGGAAGCCATGCAATTAATCTATTTGATCCTTACCCTTAAATCGGAAGACAAGCCTATTTGTCGGTGTGGATGTTTGAGCAACGGACGCTGTGGCTGCTCACCACAAATTAACTTTCCAAAACAATCGTTTAAGCGGTAAATACTTGTAACATGTCCCCCAAAAGGGGCTTACTAGTCTACTGAAAGGTATTTATCTGAGGGCCTTAACATGAACATCATTAATGCTCAAACTGAAAAATATGGACTTACTTTCCAAAGACAGGCAGGTTGTTTAAGTTCCATGGGCTTTGCGCATACATCAAGGCTTGTTGTTTTTGCTCTGCCGTAGGATACATTTCCGGACAGTTCCGGATCTGCAACTCTGTTGGAAAACCGGATCCTTGATCACTGGAATGAATATCTGCACCATACTCCACAACTACGTCCTCGGTGTACTCCTGAAGAATCCGCCAAAATTCCTGTTCGACTGTTGAGCATGGCACATCCTAAAATAGACAAGAAAATAAAGAAAGCTGGTTATTATACAGATAAAAAAACATTTGCATGGTACGGAGGAGAATAGAAGGGTGTTCAGTAAATCAGAAATATTGTCGAACTCTAACTTTGGAACATATTCAAATGGAGAGCGATAGATAAGAGCACGATGATACCTCAAAGGTAAACTGAATAGGTTCGGCATCTTAAAGCGAAATATACTTGGCAATGACGAGAGCAATTAACCCAAAATTCCGTTATTTACAAGACTAGGGAACTCATTTGAACATCGGTGTAACAATTGGAGAATAGAAAGTGTTTGGTTGTTTGGCCTATGCACAGTAAACGCTTGCGGACGCTAGAAAACAAAACGACCAAGAAGCCGTAACGTCAAGCACGATGATTATTTTAGAGGTGCAAGCCTTCGGACAGATTGAACTTGGGTGTGGTGCACGAAGTGCGTAGGTTGTCAGAAAAGGAGGAAGCAGCTTGCTTAAAAGCGACCCTTGGAACAACGGCGGAGTCTGAGTCCAATCAGAAACTACACATAAATCAATTTCTGCTCTTTTTGGACGTTCGACGAAGTATGTGTTAAGGGAAATAAATAGCTTTACATAAAAGCAGATAGGCGACGAAACAGTGCGAATTTGAGAATTCTGATAAATTCAGAGAGGAAGACGGGATGCTAGAGACCTTCGCGCGTGCCCAGAAATTGTCTGACCTACAAGCAGTAAGGACTGTAACGATCGAAAGCCCCATATACAGTTGTGGTAGACTTGTTTATAAAACTCGAGCTTCACAAACCGAACGGTGCATAACAGCGCGTATCATGAGGTAGCCGCGAGTAAGCACAGCGGCCTTGAGACGATTTCATAGAAAAAAAATCAATTAAGATCCACGATGGAAATAAGAGCATACAATGGGCTTCTGGCGAAAGTATTGAGCCTTGAAGGAGTCCGCTTTTACACCAAACTCCTGTAGACTATATGCTTCGGCAGCCTGCGGAAAACCGTAGAGTTCCATTGGACGGCCACAAATTTCTCGAATGCACTGAGGACATTTCCATTGCCAACGCGGAACGCCCGGTAGGGGAGGTGACAAGCAATATGTGTGGTAGCAGGCCTGGCAGGATTGAGTCGAGCAGATGAGCAAGTTGGCTTCGTTGTTGTCTAAGTTGCAAATTTGACAGGCGAATGAAGCAACCTAAACAGGTGATATAACGAAGATGAAAAGGAAAATCAACCTGTTGACGTCTTGATGTCTTGGGAATTTCAGGTGTAGTATCATTTATAGGGACCGCAGCTTTGGGACCAGCTCCAAAAAATTTTAGATTCTGAAGTTCTTTATTCGCATTGTAATCAATTACGGAAACATCCTTAAAGTTAAAGTCAGAGATTGAAAATTATGCACTTTTACGATGGTCCTTGCTCGCTTCGTCGGAGAAACTACCCCGGACTCTTTTCTCTTCACGTTCTAGGATATCAGAATGTCCAGACATAATTTACCTTTTTATCAGTCTTGGAACACATTACAAGCTCAAACGGAAGCAATATTTTTTCATAGTTAGATTTGATGGCCGTAGCATATTTGCTGCCGTTGTATCCCAATTTTTCGGCAATACTTGGCCATAACTTGGCGGAAGTCACTTGGTCAAAGCCCCCAGCCTTTTGGACGTGCTTGAACAGCCAGAAAACATCCAAATATTTGCCGTTTATGCTCGGAATCCTGAGTTTACCACCACCCTAGGCAGGTGAGCAAGAATTTCATAAAACTTACTTGCAGGCGAACGAATTGATAGAGTTTGCTGATGAAGTCGAGTTTCAACCGTGAATGAGCCTAGGCGAAAAGTGCGTTGCACGAAAAGCTCGTACCTCGAGTTCGTAAAGACGTTGAACTCTCGGAGTAAAGCGAAATGTGTTAATATCAACAGCAAAGGGAGGATTCCATCCCTAGAAAAAGTAAAGACCGTAAATTTGAGAAGTATAAGCATGATTTTCCAGATATTTTGGACCTCACAGTCATTTTACCTTTGGAGGAATGATCTTGCAAATACCGGTTTGGAAAGCTATAGGCTTTATTTTAGACAAATAAAGGACCGGATCTTCAAACTCCTGTGGCGTAGGGTAGAAGACAGGCGCCTCGGGTGGTGGAATGAACTTGAAGCCACTCTCGGACATTAGGCAAATGAAAGCCGTTAAATTTAAATCAGAGGGCTGTTGTGTTAACAAATCTGATTAAAACAGATTCCCTTTCATCAAAATTTGTGCGGTCAGGCACGGGAAAAGGTTGAACAAAGCACCGATTCTGCAAGTACTAGACGATGACGATTGAACTTTGCGCCCCAACTGTACAGAAACCCTTTGTTTAACTGTCCTGAAGAAGTTACTGGCTTGTGCTCCCGGCTGCTGACAACCGCGACAACGGTGAAACTTAAGAACGGAAACAGATTAAGTTATTAAATAGAAAAGGGCTACGTGGTGGCAAAGGGATGAGCCCAAGAACGAATACCTCCTGTTTTAGTGTCTTCGATGACCACCGTCATACAGGAGAGCATTTCAACGCAAAACTTTCAGTTGAACATTTCATTCTGATATTTTAAGGCTTAAAAAATCATGGAGTGTTAGGCGTCCTATCGGCCAGCCTTTTTACCATTTCAGCAGATTAGGCTTACTTATTGTGTTTATAAAACTGGTCAAACAAATGCGGTAAATTCAAATAATGGCAGCCAATGTGCGTTCGTGACTTGGCAACCGACATTGACTGTTGTCATTCCTTGCCTCAAACCACATGACCGTTTCATCAACATCTTCTTTTTTATTTAGATTCAGCAGTCGCTTCAGGAGGCAGCAATTAGGGATATCACCCGAATCGAGAGAATTGGAGCACACTCACATATTCGTGGTCTCGGTTTAAACGATGAACTTGATGCACGACAAGTCTCCCAGGGCATGGTCGGCCAGTGTAAAGCTCGCCGAGCTGCCGGTATTATTTTGGGAATGATAAAAGAAGGAAAAATTGCTGGCCGTGCTATTTTACTTGCTGGACCACCCGGAACGGGCAAGACGGCCATAGCTATGGGCCTTGCCCAGGCTCTCGGTCGTGACACTCCGTTCACTGCCATGGCTGGCAGTGAGATCTATTCACTTGAAATGAGCAAGACCGAGGCACTCACTCAGGCATTCAGGAAATCAATCGGAGTCCGCATAAAGTAAGCTGTGTTGTGCACTTATAGTTTTTAGGGAAGAGGCAGAAATAATTGAAGGCGAGGTTGTCGAGATCATGATCGACCGTCCTGTTAGTGGAACTGGGGCTAAAGTTGGAAAACTAACTCTCAAAACCACTGAAATGGAAACTGTATATGACTTGGGACAGAAGATGATTGATTGCATAGCAAAGGAAAAAATTCAGGCTGGGTAGGATTATTGAAATTAAAGTTAAATTTTCAGTGATGTCATAACTATCGACAAGCCGTCTGGGAAAATTACGCGACTTGGTCGGTCTTTTACCCGTGCGCGGGATTATGATGCCACAGGGATGCAAACTAAATTTGTCCAGTGTCCTGAGGGAGAACTTCAGAAGCGGAAAGAAGTCGTTCATACTGTCACACTACATGAAATTGATGTTATCAACAGCAGAACTCAAGGTTTTCTTGCTTTGTTCAGCGGTGATACGGGTGAAATCAAGTCAGAGGTGCGAGATCAAATCAACTCAAAGGTTCTTGAGTGGCGAGAAGAAGGCAAGGCTGAAATCGTTCCCGGAGTAAGTTGTACCGACTCATGTCTCTATATATCGTTTTCGCGTCCCTCACTTCTGCTATTATCTTAGCGAGATGCTTTCTGTTGAATTTCGGTTCCAAAAATTCTGGACTCTGGTCCACCTTTTTTTCGTAGCAGTGATGTTCGTCAAATCGGCGAGTGCGTCCGGTATGTGCGTGAAACCGCACACTTTTGACAATATATAACCCCCCCCCCTATTCTGAATATATTCGTCAAAGTTTAATTATTTGCTGTTTATCACGCTTCCAGTTCATCCGTATGAAGTGGCGCTCACCGATCAAGTAACGGGATATGCTTGTCCCGTTGTTCCTTGGGGCTCAATCAAGAGCCCCCGCGGGCATTTGCATAATGACTTGTAACATGTAAAGATAATGGTGTACCAAAAAAGACACGGGAGATCGGAGTGACCCTTTCTGGCTTTTTGGTCTTCATCGGTTCCAAGTGTGGACCACCTGTGATTAGAACGCGCGATCTTTGGTCATTAATTCGAACTTTCTACCTGTGAGGGCCCTAGATTGAGCCCCGAGGTACAGCAGTACTAGCATGTCTCGTTACTTGATCGGTGAGAGCCACTTCCTTATAATTTATATTCCCCCGTATGGGGCTGTAGTTTGATTATGCAGATGATAGAGTTGGCGTCTGATTGCCATGCTCGAATATGTCTCTCCAGTTTGCTTTCGGCTCGGCCGAGCACTTGGGCTCCGTCAAAGTCGCATAGTTTTAGTTGCGTTCAGTCGCTTTTTCGCCGCATCCCGACTCTGCAGAAGAGGCCACGAAGCTGTGAGAACGTAAAACTCTATGACGTCTCTTCCTTCCCCAATGGATCTCAACGTAGCTTCGTAAATAAATGCCTGTACCAAAGGCACACGAAAAACAACGGTGAGCAAAAACAGAGACCAGAAATCTTCCGTGTCTTGCCCTATGTGAGGAGCGTCTCCGAAGTTACTGAACACGTGCTAAGACTGCTAAACATGTGTGTTGAACGCCGGCTAGAGGCCGGTATCCCGCGCTTACTTATGCAAAGAAAGGGTCGACTACTACCCACGGACAGGTCAAGCTTTATTTACCACATCAACTATCTAGACTTCCCGGCCAACTACTTCGACATGACCTATAAACGACTGAATACGCGCATGTACAAGCATACTTAAGCTTTAAGGGGAAAGTATGTACGATCTTACGTTACTATGTGCAGTCTATTAAATAATAATCGGCCGAGAAATTATCGAACCCTTGCAATCAAACGCCAACTATCACCCACAGCATCCACCTGCCAGCACCATAAGCGGCCACCAGGCACCACTTGCGCACGGAAGGATGGACATTGAAAAGATAAGAGAGGGGCTTATCAAGAATAAGCATGAAAGACTTATTTAAACCATGTATTTCTCTGTTTGTCCATCTAAAATTATGCGCTCAAGTTTGAATGCGGCACGTCAGATCAGTAAATCTTCCTCCCCAAAGATTGTCTCTTTTTGCTTTCATGAATGCTATAAACTAACGCATAAATAAGCCGCTGCAGTCAAATATCTCAACGCGTACTTCGTGAATATTCGGCTCTCTTATCTCAACCATCGCAAACTTAATGACGTTTTCTTCGTCCTCTACAGGTTTTGCACTTTTAGAACGGTTGTTTGTAATACGCTCCCTTGATATGTTCATAATCATATCTCATACTGTCCTCAATATCACGTTGTATGTTGCCTGTTTGGACTCATATTTCTGTAGCAGCAGATCTGGTGACTTATATTAGCTGTTTTTCGTTGTTTCGAAGGCCGAATACTCGAGTTTTAAGGTTTTTCAGTATATTAACAAACCGTGTCCAACCGATCTCCGAGGTTAATTTATCTTCCCCGTTTGCAAAGATGGTGTGTTAGGTTTTCAGTAGGGACGCTGGATTCATTGGTTGGAGAATATCTCTGGGTGTCGTGGGTTGTCCTCGCAATTTCGCAACAAGTGAAAGACTCTTTTCGAGAAGTCGGTGCATCTTCCTCGGATGATCATTCTCAGGCAGAGTTTGTCAAAAATTTTGATATTCTTTCCCTTTCCCGTTCATGAAATCCATGTTTTACAACAGTAGGCGAATAATCAAATGGGTTCCTGGCACTTAGATTTTTATGGCAATTGCGTTGCCATAACAAAACCTTAGACACTCTTTAGAACTCGCAAAAGCCCTGTGATCAGGGTCTATTTGGGTAACAATAATTTCCTGCTCTGCTAACCTGGAGGTGTTTGAAACCATCTACGCATTTAAAATGGCTCTCTCTTCCCTTCACTTGTGTGCTTCTGGTTATAGCTGCTCCTGGATGCGCTTGGTAGTCCGCAGCTAGGCTGACAGATAGGTCCTCGCTAGTGCCATTCTGGACACCATTTCTATTGTTCTGGTTATCGCTCTTTTTAGGAAACTCAGCTCTTCAAATGCGAAGACATCTGCGTTTGTAGTTGGCGATTCTTTTTGAACTTTCAGTAAAACCTGATTTTGAAAAATTCGAAGGTCTCTCGGGGCATTACACATTTTGTTCCAAGCTGATTTGTTGGACTATGTAAATTAGATTTATTTAGATCTCATTCGCATTTTAGTATTTATGACTGATTACCTGTTTGCACCTTCTCGTTTTATCTTGCCTCTTAGTTATGTCTTCTTTATCCTATTTTTGGCTTTGCTATTCTAGGTTCTGTTTGTTGATGAGGTTCATATGTTGGATATTGAATGCTTTTCTTTTCTCAATCGGGCTCTGGAGTCTGACATGGCGCCTATACTTATAATGGCTACCAACCGAGGCATAACCAGGTATGGAAGCTAGCATCTTTCTCTTAAATTTTTTTGGCAGATGTCAAAATTCCCACGATATTTAACGACTTTTTGTACGTCTATCAGGTCGGTCAAACTTTACAGTTGTTGCTGGGTAGGATTTGATCGCAATTGCGGTGTCAGTTTGAAGCCGAGTATGCGGACCGATTTGAATATTGTGGTCGTGGTTGATGGCAGAGCGATATGATTTGCAAAATAGAACAGTGTGCATGCATCCAGATTTCAATGTTTCATCGATTTTATCTATGGTGCACAGGAGTAGGCTACCTGACAAAGTTTGCCCTTTGTCGGCCGAATTCGGATGGACTGTGCCATTGCCTTTGGTGGTCGTAGTTGCGGCCAGAGTTCACGTTGCGAATTTTATCTTTCGCAAAACCTATTTTATGATTACATTTTTTTCCGTCCACCTTGGCTTGATTTCATATCCTTAGAGCGTACCTTTTTGCATCGTGATACTTTTCCTACCATCGTTTCTCTGCCACTTTGACATGAGCCCTGATATTTTCCGGGTAAAAGAAATGATATGGGGGGTTAGCCGCCGTGCACACACGTCTTGTGTTGTGATGAACGGAATCTAGCACTACATCCGTGAATTTATATTTTCAGTTTAACTCATTCGTCGGATCTGTTCATAATTCTCACAGCAACTGCACATCAAATCAAGATGAACCGAATAACCGACAGAAACAGGGAAGACCAAAAGAGCTGTGGATTCTAGTCGAACCAATTTTTGGCCATATTGTAGAGTAATGCAGCACCGTTACTGGCGCAATCCTCGTTGAATAGAACTTTTAACCCAGCATTCTGCAATTATCTTCTACTGGCTCCCCAAATCACCACTTAGTATTTTAGCAAGTACAAGTCGTGTTTCACTATGGTGGCGAGAATTTTGAGACAAGCAGTTGACAAAACGCTTTGTGTTTCATCCGCCTCCAACGGTTGTTTGCCGCTTCGCATCAATTTCTTCCACTCTACTACGGTACTTGACAGAAAACGGGGTGAGCACACCCTTTGCTAGTTGACAGTGGTTTTTGAGTGGTTTGCGCGTTTGTAGTTGCAGTCGTTTCTGATCCCCTCTGTAAGTTGTGGATAGCTAGATTCCGACGTAGACCTGGACGCCTCTGTTCATAAATTGTTACGATAAGAATCTTTGGAACCTCCACGTCTCGTAAGGATTATCGTTATTTATTTCCATCTCGTTCTGATGTACCAAAAGCATATTTTTACACATTATCGCTTATCTGATCCCCTCGGTTTACTTATACTTTCCATTAGAATTCGCGGAACCAACTATAAAAGTCCTCATGGTGTGCCTATCGACCTGCTAGATCGCTTACTGATCGTAGCAACTGAACCCTACAGTGAGAAGGAAATTCAAGCCATCCTCAAAATTCGTTGCGAAGAAGAAGATGTTGACATTGCCGAAGACGCTTTGATTGTTCTTACTCGCATTGGCATGCAAACGTCTTTGCGTTACGCCATTCAGCTAATTACCACAGCCAGTTTGGTTTGCCGACGTAGAAAGGTTCGTCACGTTTTGTGTAGTGTGTAACTTACCAGTCTTCTAGGTCCGATTTCTCCCTTGATTACATTACCTACTCTCGAGGAAAAAATTTCCTGTCTAACTTCCTTTATTGTCTCGTTCAGGGGGTGGAAGTAAGCAAGGAAGACGTGCGCAAAGTGTACTCTCTTTTCATGGACGAAGCTAGATCAACACTTTTCCTCAAAGAATATCAACAAGAATTCATGTTTAATGAACTGACTGTTGAACCTATTTCTTCTGTTGTCCAGCCAACTGGTAAGTTAAACTTCTCTGCCCGTTTGTCCATCCATAAATGTGAACCCAGAGTTTTGATCACTTTTTCAGAATCCTTTAATATCAGACAACATATGTTATTTTCTCCGATTGAAACCAAAAATTGCCTGTGTTGGTCAATTGCAACTACAGCGGTGGTGCTTGTTGAAGATTTAGTCACTATTTTAAACTGGCAGTCGCACCGGTTTCTCATTTCTGCTCAATGTCTTTAAGCTCCCAGTCATTTTTTGTATCCGGCTAATATCTGCGCTTCCATGATGCTGTGTTTTGGCGAAGTGTCCTCTGATAGCCACTTCTCATTGGTGAACTAAACCAGCCCAAGGCAGATCTCTCGTGGAGGGTGGGGGGGTGTGCGGTTATGCTGGGTGGCAAAGATGTCGTGGCGCGTGTAGACGGGTCTTTATGCTAGGTTGGATACGGCGCCCGTCTCTGATATTCTTAACCTAGTCTTTGAAACATTAGTGTAAAATATAATTTTGGTCGGCGTTATTCAGATCCTAGTACGATGCACATCAGAATCAATTCATCACTGCCCTCGGGGTAGTATTGTTCATTAGCATACTCGAAGGACGCTTTTTAAACGCTACAGACGAACATCGTCACTGCTCAAACTAACTTGCTTCCTCGTCACGTTTAACTTTCTATATCTTGACACTTGCATTTAGTACCCCTGATACATTTGCACTTACATCATTTGTTAAGGAACTCGCCGGTTTGAAATAAGCAACCTTGTTCAAGGAATAGGTACCACAAACCTCCCACCTTTCAGTATATTCCGAAAAATATCCGTATCCTTATTCCTGGGAAATAAAATATTTACCCACAGACTAATCATCTCAACTTGGACCTTTTCAGGCACTGCTAACTTTAAGCATACTAACTTCTGTTTTTTATGTTTCCCACTTTTGTCTATTTGTACGTTTTTTTGATTTTTTTAGGTGACGCCATGGATACTACGACAACTTCGTAATATCCTACTTGCATTTTTCCAATGCGGCTTTTTATTGGATTTCACTGTGCTGCATTCATCGCGTTTCATTCCACCATAAGAGTTTGTTGCCTTGTGTGACCAAATCGGGCATTTACCTTACATCTATTCCTACACGAATCTTTACTTCGAATCCGATTTCTGATTTTTTACCAGCAAGGGTAGGCGGCTTTATCCGTCTCTCCGAGGCACTTTATTTGTCCGCAAGTACGGTAAGCGACTGCAGACGTTTCACGCCGGTAGGGAGTCTTTTGTCCACAATACTTAGTGTCTGATGAGGCCGAATGATTTTGTGATAAACTCCTGTTTTTTTTCGAAAATTTCAACCCCAGCGGCGGATATGTGTAGCCACTCCTGCATTAAGTGACTAGTTTGAGCTGCTGGCCATGCACATAGGTCTTTCTGATTTACACTGTTCCAGCGCAAGGAAAATTTGGACCACATGTTTACAATCGTGTTTATTTGCTACTGTGCCGTTTCGCGTTTGAGGCTCTAGTTAAGACGGTTCCGTGAGGGTGATATCTTTCAAGTTTATTTTTTAGCAGAATGTTCGGAAACTTTCCCTCATGTAGTTCATGAGTTTCAAGTACACAACCATGAATTTCGGAGGTAGAACAGCTGTATTTTACTATACGGTGCCAGACAAGCGCAGGCAGTATCAAACCTAGGCGACGCGTATACGAATGACACAAACATGGGGTGACGTAGCTGCCCTGCTTTTGTCGCAGTGTTATAGATAAGTGTCTTTGTAGCATTTTGTTCGTCGAATATCTTTTAAATCGTTAAGTTTTTGGAAATTAAAGCAGGCCTCAAAACGCGTCTGCATCGAAATATCGGCCGTTGACAGATGGTAATTTTGTTGAACGTGATCAGTTTACACCGGCTAGCCCTCTCGCTTCGTTTCGATTGAAGGAGCCGCCAACGTTATTTACTTTTGTCGCGGATTAATTCTCATGACAGTCCAGTACTTTATAAATTCAAATCCTGTCTGGATACTTGGAACCTTTAGACTGAACTCGTCGTCATTGACGATCATAACTTAACATTATTCCCTATATTATGACCGTACGACCATGCTTTTCCACGGGTTCTACCGTGTGCCACACAGCAAGGCAGCGAAGGGACCGTGACTTATGCGTGAATTAGTTTAAAATGGTAGTAAAGGTGCGCTGTATCCGCCGCACACTCCACCACCTAGGCCCGTTGTCATTATCAAGTCAAGAAGACCGGAAACGGGAGTGGACAAGGGTGGTTGGCGTGACCGAACCCGCCCCTAGGCGTGCAGGCTTGGATCTCATGGAGTGGCGTAGAGGCCATATTAACAAGGAGCAATTCCAGTCTGGCTGTCAGTCGGTCCCTCCTCGCACACGACATTTCGACCGTTGATTTTGACAAGGTCCACTGTATGCTCCACAGCATGATGGGGCAGGGACGGTGATCTGCGCGTGGGTTAGTTTTACGTGATAGTAGACCTGCGCTGCGACTACCGCTTTCTATTTTTCCTCATTTGTCTCTGCCTGGTGTCAAGAAGACCAGAGGCGGATCCCACGGAGTTGGAATGCCATAGAGGCCACATTAAGAAAGATACACTGCAGCCTGTCTTTTAGTCCGCTAGTTGGCCAATCCACAGAATCAAACTGGGATGACCGCGGTACAGATGCCAATGTATTTAATGACCTTGTCTACACGTACCACTTACACGACATGGCGCCAAACACAAGCCCCAAGATTTCGCACAACAGGAAGTTGAGCGGCTCTCATTTCACGTGTGCGAGAGTACCAGATATCACGTTAAGAAGGGCCAAGACTCTCAGACCACCAGTCGGCCTCTCCACACAAACATTAAACTGACTACAAAGTCTGAGTGTAATTGACAGTTGGCAACCTTTCAAGCCACGGCACATAGCGCACTGTGATAATTTCGAGCTCGGATCACATGCGACAGGGGAGCCATATGAAAAATGAACCCAGGATCATACTTCTCTCTCAATGAGAGATGCTGGTTGAAAACACAAGAAGATATATGTGGCAGCTCGGATCCCAGCTCACAGCCTGGGCCTTTGTGCCACACACTTCGTCATACACCACCTGGTCAACGTTTTCACTTGGCCAGGATTTTAACACAAGAGGATAGGAGGCGGTAGCTCACCTCCCAGCTGATATAGCGTGGGCCTCCATGTTACACACCCACCACACATCGCCTGGTCACAGCTGGCAGCTGAGATGGAAGTGGTTCAGCTTCCGAGCTTAGGTGCATGAAACAAAATCTCACGAAAGTGTTCCAATGAACTTTAGTCCTCAGCATCTTAGGATCCAGAATTGAATTCTGATGCAGGTTAGTATCCAAAGAAACGGCAGCATTTTAGACTGTGGACCACCGAATGACTTCATCGTTTGGATGACTGGTGATATAAGGAGACACCATGGTTCATGGGCGACTCGAGGTAGCGAAAATAGTTTCAAGAGGGTCACTTCAATTCCCGATGGTCCTTTCTGCGTGTCATGGGGAAAGCTATTGGGAAAATAAAAGGTTAATAGAATCAGTGTTAAGATAAATGTGCAGTCTTCGCTTGAATGCAGATAGACAAGTTTAACGACCTAATTTAAACTGCCAAGTTATTCCAAAAAAAACTACATAGAAGCAAAGAAGAGAGAGCGTTTACACGTGGAGGATGCGGGGGAGGTATAATTAGTGCAGAATTTCTTAGGTTATAAGGAAGTCTAACGGGGGTAATGACAGAAAGCTTGGGGAGAGTTGAACTATTATTTAGTCGGAAGTGGCGGGTTTCGAATCCCAGGTGTTCCACACTTGGAATTGGGTATGATGGCTGATAGCCGTCATCAGCCAGTCATACCCAGTCGAACGCTCTACCATTGAGCCACGGGCTCGTTGTTTTGTCGGTTGCGATCGGGAATATGATGATAGTGTGCGGCTCACCGATCTGCTTAAGGAACATGTATGTTCCGTTGTGCCCTGGAGCTCACATTTGAGCCCTCGCAAGCGGCTCGCATAGCGACGTGTAGACTATGATGAAGTAGAACCGACAAAGACAAGTGAGACCGGAATGGCCATTTCGGGCTTATTAGCCGTCATCAGCCAGTCACCCAATCCCAAGTGTGGAACACCTGGGATTCGAACCCAGGACCTTTGGTAATTGAGTCGAACGCTCTAAAATTGAGCCACGGGCTCGTTGTTTTGTCGGTTGCGATCGGGAATATGATGATACTGTGTGGCTCACCGATCTGCTTAAGGAACATACATGTTCCGTTGTGCCCTGGAGCTCACATTAGAGCCCTCGCAGGCGGTCGCATAGCGACGTGTAGACTATGATGAAGTAGAACCGACAAAGACAAGTGAGACCGGAATGGCCATTTCGGGCTTATTAGCCGTCATCAGCCAGTCATACCCAATCCCAAGTGTGGAACACCTGGGATTCGAACCCAGGACCTTTGGTTATTGAGTCGAACGCTCTAAAATTGAGCCACGGGCTCGTTGTTTTGTCGGTTGCGATCGGGAATATGATGATACTGTGTGGCTCACCGATCTGCTTAAGGAACATGTATGTTCCGTTGTGCCCTGGAGCTCACATTAGAGCCCTCACAGGCGTTCGCATAGCGACGTGTAGACTATGATGAAGTAGAACCGACAAAGACAAGGGAGACCGTAATGGCCATTTCTGGCTTATAAGCCGTCATCAGCCAGTCATACCCAATCCCAAGTGTGGAACACCTGGGATTCACACCCAGGACCTTTGGTAATTGAGTCGAACTCTCTACCATTGAGCCACGGGCTCGTTGTTTTGTCGGTTGCGATCGGAATATGATGATACTGTGCGGCTCACCGATCTGCTTAAGGAACATGTATGTTCCATTGTGCCCTGGAGCTCACATTAGAGACCTCGCATTATTTCAGAATTTTCCAAACCAACAAATTCTCAGACTCAAATAATTTAGCCTACACATTGTGTGGGCGCGTTCTAAAGCATTTATTCCATTTTTACATGTTCATCGCCGTCCATATTCTGTCAAAAACCCTCAACATCATATTTTTAACACTTATCTTTTGACTTCACAAACTAGTCTCCATTTTCCTATATGCCACACAAACTATGTTCTCCCACATTAATCCGAATCTAATTAATAATAATTGTAGAAAAATGTAAACCACGGCAAATGTAAATTTCACCTATTACTTCTTACCTACAGTTTAATTATCCACCGCCAAATCTTCCTTTTTTATGGACAGAAATGAGTTTAACCTGCGTCTTAAAAAATACGCCCAATATATTTTCCCTCAACGCGAGATCAGTCGCGAAAATTTTGACCGTACTTAAACCTTGAGCTTTTGAGTTTGATCCAGAATCTTAGTGCACTACAAAATTTTGGGCTAATTTGCTAACCCCCACCTCGACGCTCGCTGCAGCCAATTTCGGATTATAACGACAACACCGCGCTGAAAAAACAAATTGGTTGTTCTCTTCTTTATATAAGTCTTCTGGACATTATACCCTATCATCTGAGCATCGCTTAATTTTCTGTAAAGATTTGTTTGTTGTCCGTCATCCTCCCGCACAATTAAAAGCGGTAGCTTACTGTGTTTATGATCCTTTTTAGTGCCGGATATAAAAGCCAGCTTTGTGATCTCTCGCCAACTGATCTTTGGAACTCTTTAAAATTTGCCATTTACTTCAGCATTTGGAATATAACTGCTGTCCATTTTAAAGGTATATAGATAGATAAATGTTTTATTTGAGTACCTGGAAGGGCACTGTCATGAGATAATAATAAATTAAAAGGAGTGCGAAATCGTGTTAAGTTAAGTTGTGAATAGAAGTCAGCTTTTGGCGATGACAATTGGCACAAATCAGTGTGGTAAAAAAATAGATAAAAGAGCAGACAGGGGGAAAAAACTCCTTGGACATTTTCGTGGAAAAGGCATATATTGAATGGGGTTTGTTGGATATTAAGGAGAAAAAACACCGTCGCTCCTGGGTGAAAAATATACGCGTTAGGCTATAAGCGCAATTGCTGAGCATTCTAGATAGGGGAACCTTCATAGGCATCATCCGTACGCTTAGGGTCGAACGCGGAAAGTACCGTAGAGATCGTGAGGGTTATGGTAGAATTGTAAGAGACTCGACTCAACAACATCAACTGGGAATCAGCTCTTTCCGGCAATGTGACAGAGGATTGGGAATGGTTCAGTGAGTTATTGCATACTCTCCTCAGCAACCACTGCCCGATTTCACGTAAGAGACTAGATAAAAGACCCCAGTGGCTGACTCAAACGTTGAAAAAAAGAAGTGAATAAAAAGCGGAGGTTGTGGAAGAAATCGCTCGCTGATGAGACTCCTGCGTTCATAAACGCATACAAGGCACAAAGGAACAAAGTTAAACGGCTTATTCTCAGGACACGACAAGATTTTGAAAAAGACCTGTTGAACCGTGCAGTTGAAAATCCGAAGTTATTCTACAATTACATTAGAAGAAGCACGCGTAACAAGGACCCAGTTCCCTTACTAAGGACTAGCGAAAACCTAGAGATTAGTGAGGACGGAGCAAAAGCGGAGCACCTTTCAGAATTCTTTAAATCTATCTTTACCAGTGAAAGCGCATTTAATCCTCCCGACTACGACTTAGATGAGGGTCCAACAATAGAGGCTGTATCTTTCGACGAAGCAAATGTTTATAAAGAGCTGTTGGCTCTGAATGAGTCTAAATCACCGGGCCCAGATGATATACCGCCAAAGTTACTAAAGGAACTCGCTGCGGAACTCGCCAAACCGTTGTCAATGATTTTCCAAACCTCGTTCGAAGCCGGCACGTTACCTGCTGATTGGAAATCTGCACAAATCACACCAGCACAAATGCCACACAGCAAGGCAGCGAAGGGACCGTGACTTATGCGTGAATTAGTTTAAAATGGTAGTAAAGGTGCGCTGTATCCGCCGCACACTCCACCACCTAGGCCCGTTGTCATTATCAAGTCAAGAAGACCGGAAACGGGAGTGGACAAGGGTGGTTGGCGTGACCGAACCCGCCCCTAGGCGTGCAGGCTTGGATCTCATGGAGTGGCGTAGAGGCCATATTAACAAGGAGCAATTCCAGTCTGGCTGTCAGTCGGTCCCTCCTCGCACACGACATTTCGACCGTTGATTTCGACAAGGTCCACTGTATGCTCCACAGCATGATGGTGCAGGGACGGTGATCTGCGCGTGGGTTATTTATACGTGATAGTAGACCTGCGCTGCGACTACCGCTTTCTATTTTTCCTCATTTGTCTCTGCCTGGTGTCAAGAAGACCAGAGGCGGATCCCACGGAGAAATCGCTCGCTGATGAGACTCCTGCGTTCATAAACGCATACAAGGCACAAAGGAACAAAGTTAAACGGCTTTTTCTCAGGACACGACAAGATTTTGAAAAAGACCTGTTGAACCGTGCAGTTGAAAATCCGAAGTTATTCTAGTTACATTAGAAGAAGCACGCGTAACAAGGACCCAGTTCCCTTACTGGGGACTAGCGAAAACCTAGAGATTAGTGAGGACGGAGCAAAAGCGGAGCACCTTTTCAGAATTGCTTTAGAATCTATCTTTTACGAGTGAAGCGCATTTTAATCCTCCCGACTACGACTTGAGATGAGGGTCCAACAATAGAGGCTGTATCTTTCGACGAAGCAAATGTTTATAAAGAGCTGTTGGCTCTGAATGAGTCTAAATCACCGGGCCCAGATGATATACCGCCAAAGTTACTAAAAGGAACTCGCTGCGGAACTCGCCAAACCGTTGTCAATGATTTTACCAAACCTCGTTCGAAGCCGGCACGTTACCTGCTGATTGGAAATCTGCACAAATCACACCATTATATAAAGGTGGAAAGCAAGGTCTCCGCAAAATAATTACCGGCCAATTAGCCTCACCTCAATCTGCTGCAAACTCATGGAAAAATAATAAAGCGAGAGAGCTAATGCGCTTCTTAGAGCAGCATAAATTATTATCTGATGAGCAGCATGGATTTCGAAGTGGCAGGTCTTGCGTAACGAACTTGCTCTATCGTTTTTTAACATTGGACGCGAGCAGTTGATGAAGGAAGCGCGCTGCACGTAGTCTACATAGACTTTAAGAAGGCATTTGATAGTGTCCCTCACCAGCGACTTCTACACAAACTCAACCGAACAGGCATTAGGGGTAATCTCCTCAGATGGATCAAAAGCTTCTTGTTGGCCGCTCTCAAACCTTCCATGTCGGTAACCAGCAGTCGGCGGAGGTTGCGGTTGAAAGTGGAGTTCCCCAGGGCTCCGTTCTTGGCCCCTATTCTGTTCATTTTTGTACGTCAACGACTGCATCAATGGATTGGATTGTGATGTCGCCATGTTTGCGGATGACATTAAGCTATGGAGGGTCATCAGGAACTGCAGCTGACGTAAAAGCATTTGCAGGAAAACCTAAAACCGACTTCAACAATGGTCAAAGGACTGGCTTTTTGCCGTTCAATGAGAAAAAAATGCACTATTCTACGAGTCGGTAGAACTAGCACTCCGAACCTCATGGATTACTACCTGAATGGTATACCATTGCAAGAAGTTGACGCGCAGAAGGACTTGGGAGTGTGGATCTCGCGCTCCCTCAAACCCTCGCTGCATTGTTCAAAGGTAGCCAAGTCTGCGATGTCAGCCCTGTACCTTGTCAAGCGGGCTTTCTGTGCCTTTGATGAAGACTGCTTTGCCAAAAGTCTTTCGAACTTTTGTGCGGCCGCAATTGAGTTCGCTATCAAGCTTGGAGACCCTGGAACGCGAAAGACCTCAATATCCTCGAAAAAGGTTCAAAGACGATGCAACCAAACTTGTGACTGGACAGGGCTCATTACCCCTATGAAACCCGATTAGCTAACCTTAATCTCTTTCCCTTGAGTTACAGGCAGCTACGAGGGTGACCTGATACTAAACATTCCGTATCATGTGCGGTCAGGGCTGCTGCCTCGCACCCGGAGACTTCTTCCAGTTAGCAACAACCACGAACTTGAGAGGGTATCCATCAAACTACGTGTAACTGGGGGCCAGACTGGATACACGAAAGTTCTTCTTCTCCAAGAGAGCGGTCGACGCTTGGAATGCTCTGCCTCTGGATGTTGTTATGGCTACTTCCGTTGAGCTTTTTAAGAAAAACCTGGACCAGTATAGCAGTGCCCACTATAATATGCCCAGATATTCTTAGTCACGTCCCAGTTGAATAACACTCTTATATGACAATACTACTTTCTATATTACAGTACCATTTTTTTATAGCATTTTTATTAGCTCAAACTCGTCGCATATGCCTCACTCACGAGAATCTCGTCACCAATAATAGCATGTACTCATGCTACTCGGCATATGCAAGTACACATTTATGTTTACTCTTTTTGATGAGCCAACAGCTGCTTATTTTCCGCACGCTATTATGCAAACCAACCTTTTTACATTTTCATGATGTACCAGAGGCTTTTTAGCCATACTGTAACCAAGAGGGAGTTCAAAGGCGTTTGCCTATCTTTCCCTTTATAAACTTGACTTGACTTGACTTGACTTGACCATTAGAATCTCATTGCTGATTTCTCAGACCACCGGCAGAGGAACCCGAACCGATCTTTAACAGTCCGTGTAGGATTGACAGAGCGGAGAAAAATAGGGCCGCGATCACCATCGCCTCAAGGCGGGGCAAATGCGATGGCGGTCGGCGACGGATCTAATCATTAGATTGGACTGTTTGCCCTATGAGGGCCGAATTCGATGACCTAAAATTTTTCCTCCCTCTTACAGGCAATATAGAGGAGATATGCATTGGTCTTCCAACATGTCGGACGAATAGCCAATTTTTGAATTCGCTCGCACGATAAAACTCCGTGTTAACCAATACCAACTCAAATAAATAACTTGTATATATAAGGCGCATCATTACAAACACCGTATCGCGGCATTAAATAAATACAAAGTGAGTAACTGCTGATCTGTGTGAACAGCCACATGAACAGCAGAAATGAGTAGTATGGTAGGCATGTCCGATTTAGAACGATTCACCACTTTTAAATAATAATCAACAATCTTTGGAAAATACGGTAAACTAGGATAGAAGCCGTGAAAAAATGGCATCGGTTAAATCGGAGGCGGAGTTCGGTGATCCACCAATTTAAAAAGAGAAACTCGGAGAAAAAACTGCTTCAGGAAAAAATTAATCGTAAGAGTTGATTGGATTGTTACGATGCAGTGGGAGAGTGCTTGGATGTTGCTGACAACTTATGAGGGATCGGAACGCTCCTTGTCAGGTGAGAGATAATCTAACAGCCAGAACTACCAATTTAAAATTTCTGAGTATAAATCCAGTATTTCAGTGTGCTTTCGAGACAATCAGGTCGAAGGCTGGTGGTTTGAATTCGAAGATAAGTGAATTCTTTAATTTTAAACAGATTTCTTCGTTTTCTGTCAAAATTATTACATTAAATTGTTTAAAATTATTTGTAAATCTTTGGCAACTGCCCACACCTGCTGTTATGGTATTTAACATTAGGTGGAACTACACCGTTATGAACGGTTTCACCCAACATAGCCTCATAAAAGTTCTTGCAGATTTACGTAAAAAGTACGGAATCTAAAGATTAATATTAGAACAAGAGTTGGAATTTTGGAAGTATACATGTTTTCCAGTGACAAATAGCTTTACAGTAGTTGCTATACCAGTTGAAATAATTTTTCATCCCACATAGCCATTTCGCTTATTCTATTTTCAGTTGTAACTCGTTACCTAGAAGATTTATGCTTGCATTGCTTTGCTTAAAACATATCTCATTACATATCTTACAAATATTATATCTCTTATTACGCGGAACGTCACTTGCGACAACTCCCCTTTCATATGGCAGTTCGACCGTCGATTTCGACGAGGTCCACCGTATGCTCCACACCAGATGGTGCAGGGACGGTGACTTGCGCGTGAATTAGTTTTAAGTGATAGTAGCCTTGCGCTGCAGCTACCGCACTCTCTCCTCCTCCCCCACCTGAGCCCGGTGTCAAGACAGAGTCAAGAAGACCGGAGATGGGAGAGGGCGCAGGTGGCTGGCGCGGCCGGAGCCGCCCCTTGGCGTGCCACCACACCTGGCTCGGGTCCCACGGAGTGCGGAGTGCCATAAAGGCCACATTAAGAAGGAGCCATTGCAACCTGACTCTCAGTCCGCCAGTCAGCCACTCCACACAAAACACACATTGGGCTGACCACGCGGTCCGAGTTATCCCGTCAGTTGGCAACCTTCCAAAGCCACGGCCCCTTTCATATAATCGCTTTTAAACACACTGATCAATTGAAATTCAATATGAAACCTCAATCACAGCTTAGACGCAAATCTCCTCTTAGCGTAAAATTTACACAAGAGCAACCCATCATAAACATGACGAAACAAGACCTTACGCTCTTGGAAATTTTAATATTTTTATGTCTCAATATGGTTCCCTGTTCACGATACTCGGTATAATTCAGACTGAAAGTTGTCTTCACTCACTTCTCAACATGTGCGAAACTTGAGCGGTTTCTAAACATGGTTAGTACTGAGTTATATGACCTACACAAGAGAAGTTTCTACTTTCTTTTAAAAAACGTCCATACGAGAAAAATCCTCCTGGATGTCGCATTTTATTTCATTTACTAGTGTGGCTTTAACTTTAAAGTCGCAGAATCTAAAACGTTGTTTTATCATAGAAAAAACCCACAGATTCTGGTCAAATATTTTTCGGCTATTGAAGTGGACATTATTTTCTGTAAGCATGAGAACTTGGCTCAATATTTGAAAAGAAAAAAGCTCTTTATCTGTAGAGATAAAATCCCAATGGAACGACGGGTTTCACCCTCATTACCAAACGAGAAACCTAGGACTACATCTACAATAACAAACGTTATCGCAGCGGTTGGCCCTCTAGCTAATGCAAACTCACGGTCCTCTAGCTCAACAGGAATTTTGATTTCACTTGAATCTTCACCCGTCCACTTTGTTCCTGGTTCGAGTGTAATCGTGTCAAAGTCACTTCGTTCCCCTCCCAAGCAAACCACACCTGCTATAGCTGTCAAAACAGTAAACCTAAAAAAATCCTCACAAAATCTAAGTCATTTGCTAAACCAGGCGTCAAAATCAGTAATGTCGTAACCGATGGAAAATTTGCTAACACCTCAGCATCTACAACAGATGCGAACGCTCACATCAGCCTTTTTCAACATCCAAAAGTGTTCAAAATCCCCAAATAATTAAGTCTTCTGATTATGTTAACAGTCCTTCGAAATTATTTATTCCTTTTTCAAAGGCACGTTTTCTGTCAATTTTTGCTAACTTCCCTCAAAATCTCATTTCTGCGCCACACCCTATCTTCCCCATCCTACAATGTTTTCATCATCCAAATAAGCCGTTGTACAATAATCTCAGTTGTTTCATCAGTAAAATTTTGACAAATTGTAGACGAGAACAATTTTGTTTCCCACGTATTGTTTCTTCTCTCCAGTTTTCTTCTCCCGTGTCCCAAATCTTACTTTTTTAAAAATACTGATGAGCGTAGCCTGCAGATCAGGAATACACTCAGTTTAGTTTCACTCAATGCGAGGTCAGTTGTAAATAAGATAGCTGAGCTTAGAACATTAGCCTTTGAGCTTGATCCAGATGTGCTCTGCATTACTGAATCCTGGGCTCACTCTCTTATTTGGACAGGACACTTGCTATAGATCATTTAAATTTGTACCGAATAGACCACGCTGATAAACGCGGCGGTGGTTCCCTTCTTTATATTAATTCATCCTTTGTGCATTTCCCTTTTTAGCTGAGCATTTCATCCTTTTCTGGAAATGTATGCTTTGTTGCAGTCATCCTCGCGCACAATAAAACAGCGGTCATTGGCTGTGTCTTTAATCATTCTTGATAATCTTTCAATGAAAGCGAGTTTTGTGAACTATTTGAAAAAGTTGCGGAGACTCAATTTAATTTCAAAATAATCGTAGGCTCTGAACCCTGTTCCAGCCTTCATACTGAGGGAAATGGTGCCGGCGGTCTCGCCAGTAATCGGCCAATCCCTCAGCCGACAGCGAGCAACCGTTCGCTGACACATCTTTATTTGGTGCAGAATACCGGATCTGTAACACTGAAGAGATAACGATTACACCAGGCATTTCTGTTAATTCTCCCCCGTCCCGAACTTAAATCATTAACGAGTCGTAGTTTTTTCTCATTAGAAACACTAGAGAGAACGGTCAGGAGTTTTTTTTTCATGGCAGCGAGATCCTCTACTGTATATCTTGTTTGACCTTGCCTGTAAACTGGCAAGATATAAATAAATAACTGACTTAATAGCTCAACTTTTTCAGTCATAACAAACGATGTAAACAAATTGTTCCATTCTCTAATCGCACGGGGGAAAAGAAATTGGCACACACTTCAAGTTTGGCTAATTTTGCCGTCATTTGCAATGACGTTGCTATGGGCATTTTGTACTCGGCTGGGTTCAGCTACAAAATAGTAGAAGCAAAACGCCTCTCCTCACGCAGAACAAAATCCTCCTATCTTAGTTTAAATTGTGTTTAAACAGTTGAAGTGGACTCAATCTTTGCTCAACGAGGTTACACTTCTTGTTATTTGGAAATGACAACATGTTTTCTTTTTCAAGATCTTAGACCAATGGAGCGAAGAAATGGGTTTCTCCTGTCAAATTTATCATCAAATTCTCAGCCAAATATTACTAAGCAAATAAAAAATTGTATATTTAAGGCCAAGAGGGACCCAGAGGTTCTGGTCATATTTCCACTAACCTGAATGAACCGGTTTATTCATCTCCTCAGGTGTCCAGCTCGGACAGCCCCTCCACTCCACCTTCTACTTCCTTTCCCAACAGTCGATTTCTTCAATTTCCGGTGCTTTTAGCCCACCTAAAATATCCGCAGTCCCGTATAAAGCACTTATACTGTCTAACCCGTCTAACGCACTTAGACCGACAGCTTTCCTTCTTGAACGCCGTTCTCCAGCCCTCCCCGTGAAAGTTCCCGGGTCACTCCGCATAAATAGCCTAATTCAAATACAAAATCCACTGTCCTTTCAATTAAAAGACAACTTATTTAACCCTCCAAAAAGTAGAAGACCCTATAAGCACCACCAATTATTTCTTCTCCAACTTGGACAATTTGATCTTCGTTACCACTTCACTAGGACTGTTCCGGACAATACTGTTTCAACTGCATGTACTTACTTGCTTCCTGCTCATCTGGAATTCTTTCTTGTGCCGAAATTCGTCATACAACGGCATCAAATTGGAATTTGTTTATCATCTTATTCGAGTTGAATGTGCAGCCTCTGCACCAATGAAAACTGAAAACCACTCAGGGAACCAAATTTGTACAACCTCGTTAAGATCTGAAGTTATCCAGGACCTTCGACATCTCCGAACGGCTGAGTCGTTCCTGAATATCCTTCATACCGTTTATAGTATTTTTCAAAAGCGTTTTTGAACAAGTATAAACATTTTTGCCCATATTGCATTAAATACTCGCCCTACTCCAAAGCCAGTCGGACATTTTCCTCTATACGCTCAAAGGAGAACATAATTTTACGCAGATTTTTACATTTATGGACTCAAAACAATTGTTTGCTAGCATCAGAACCAGTCACGGAACTTCCATTAAAGGAAAGCCTGTTGAGCTGGCTTCGACATCCACGACTGGCACTCAATCAGTTTATACTTACAACCAAAAACAAGCAAAGCGCGCAAAAAGCGTATTGGCATCCAAATCCGTCGGCTATGAGGACGAATCTTGCGTTGGATGTTCTTATATTTTAATTATTGTTCAAAAACTGGAAAATGAGCTTGCAGACTTAAGGAAGCTCTTGCAAGATAACATTACTCGACGAAATACGCTTAGCAATATTCCAGTTAAAAAGGCAGTGAATAAAGCACCAAAAGTATCAAAAACAACAACTTGTTACAGCTCACAATGTTCGGACTCTATTACCCATAACGACCAGATAACAGGAACACAGTCTCTGAATCCTACGGACGACGACCAAAGCAAACCACAAATCTTATCCTGCTATCTTGGGTGTTCTAAAGAGCCCGTAGTTGAATCCCAAGAAACAAACGTGTGGCAAGCTGCAATGGGGAAACACCACAACAGGAGGACAAAATCACAATTTACTCTGATGGATTCATTGAAGCCTTCAGATGAGAATATGGTCAGAGGTAGACTAAATCCCAACGAGAGCTCTGTAAAACCGTTCTCATGCCCCTAAGGAGAACTTGGGAGGAAGCGATAATTCCAAGCCCCAGGATCGGCAACAGTGTTAAGTTATTCAGGTTTTGCACGAGTCAACTGCAGTTCGACCTGAAGACCATGTCGCCGAAGACCTTGCTTCGTTTAATGGCCTCCTAAACCAGTTGCTCCCACCGGGCGTGGAAGTAAAAGTTATTAAAGCATTCCGGATCGGCAAAAAGTCTGAAGACAGCCTAGGAACGCCGCGACCGCGACCTCTGAAAATAATGCTAGAGAGCAAAGACCAAATCAAGGCGATCCTATCCAAAAAAACTAACCTACGTCACTCGCATAAAGAGGTTTTTTTCAACCGGACTACTCCCCTGCGGAAAGGCTGAAATGCCAGGAACTTGTCTTGGAACTACAATCAAGACTGAAGGCTGGCGAACACAATCTGGCTATTTTCAAGGGGAAGGTAGTTCAAAAGAATACGAATTTTCCATTGAACCAACCGATTGTTCTGAGGACAACGGCAGCCACCTCACTAACACCAAAACCATCAGGGAACCAATTGCCCAAAGAGATGTCAGAACTGATTCCGTAACACCCAGCGTTCTCACTAAAGAAACCAGAGTTACCAAAAATCATCAAGAAACGGAAAAGACATATGACCTTGACGTTAGAGGAGACACAGTTGGGCCCATAAAATTGACAAACGCAAAAGGAAAATTTGTCGGCGCGAAATTGAAGTGCTTGTATACAAATGCACAAAGCCTTTTATCAAAAACTTGATGAGTTAAAAATTTGCCTTGCCGAAGTATCTCCGGATGTGATAGCAGTAACCGAAACCTGGCTGTCGGGCAGTATTCAAGATAGCGAAATAACATTGTCTGGATACCAAATATATTGGAGGGACAGAGAAAACCGACAGGGTGGTGGAATAATTGTGTATGTGAAAGACGTGCTAATAGTGTCTGACAAGACGAGCAAGTTTGCGTGCCGCACGGAAGCCATATGGTTGAATATCAAGGCTCTTGGCTCTCCATGTCTAGATGTCCTCATTGTCTATCGGCCACCTAGGATAGACCGAGTCGCGGACACCCACTTGTTGGAACAATTAGAAAATTTCTCCAGTCGACCAAATGTCATGATTATGGGTGACTTCTACGCACCAGGAATTAACTGGAGCACTGTTCAATCATCATGCCCGAAATCGACTTTTTGATTATGTTTTTTTCTGCAAAGAGACCTTGAAGGCACTCCTCACACAACATGTCCCTTTCCCCACCAGAACACGTGAAGGACAAAGGGCTAACTGTCTTGACCTGGTTTTCACGAAAACATCAGGCAGCATTGACGAGATTATTTCAATGCATCCGCTCGGTCGTAGTGATCATGTGGTGCTTATGTGTGACTACTCCTTATTATCCGTTGCGCCTACGATAGAGGAAATAGGCATGGGCCTTTGAGTACCCTATTTGTAACGTAAAATTAAGTGCGTTATCCAGAGAAACTATGTTGGTTACAAGGGTAAAAAAGGCGGTCATAAAATATGACAAGTGGTGCACGACTCTCGAGGGTTAAGATAAATTCCTCATCGCTCAGGCTCGTTGCGGAACATAAAACTGTCAAGGTTCCTTTTAAAGCTTTCCAGCGATGGTGACATCACAACGTCTTCAGGCAGGGCATTCCATGGTTTAACCATTCTGACAGAGAAGGAGAACTTGCGCACATCCAGTCTCGCCTGCTGGACACGCAGTTTCAATGGGTGACCTCGGAGATGGGTCGTGGTGGCAAATTCAAAGAAGTCCGAGAATTCCAGGCAACAAACCAATCCTTTCAAAATGCGGAATGTCTGCAGGAGATCACCACGGATTTGCCTATAACTCAAAGGGAACAGATTAAGATTCATTAGGCGGGTTGGATATGGCAAGGAGCTTTGACTTCTAACCATTTTGGTGGCTTTCCTCTGTACTCTTTCGAGGCAGTTCTGATGTTGATCTGTCCAGGGTTTCCAGGCCTGCATAGCATATTCCAAATGCGGCCTAATGAATGTTCCAAAAGTCTTAGCGGAAAGATTTTCATCGAAATCCAAAAAGGCTCGTCTGATGGCATGCAACACCGAAATTGCGCTCTTTGCCACTTTCAAGCAGTGAGACGATGGTTTTAAGGTGGTGGTCGTAGGCACACCAAGGTCCTTTTGGGTACCGACAAGACCGCGCTGAAAAACGTGGCGGTGGTTGCCTCCTTTATATTAAGTCATCCTTTGTACATTTCCCTTTTCAGCTGAGCATTTCGTCCTTTTCTGGAAATGTATGCTTTACGTCAGTCATCCTCCCGCAAAATAAAAAAGCGGTAATTGGATGTGTCTATAATCCTCCCTGTTAGTCTGGCAATGAAAGCGAGCTCTGTTAACTATTTGAAAAATTTGCAGACACTCAATTTGATGTCAAAATAATCGTAGGCGATTCTATATTGCCATACATTAACTGGATTCTTCTACTGTTCCACTTTTTCTCCTAAAGAGACTTAAAAAATTACGAAAGCAACGCAAAGATTCCTCTTAAAGCTCTTTTGTCAGTTCACTTAAAGGATTGCACATATATTTGCATGAGCATCGAAAATAAGGCTCGCGCGAGATAAGCGTAGGGAGTCTGGGGCACTAAGTGATGCCAATTCATCCAAATCTGTTGCTCAAATCTTCCAGTTCAGTCATTGGCTAAGCGTCGGACTGTAACTCCGCCCTTTCTCGACTGTAACAAAAAAATATGTTACAGACAATTTGGCCAAAGCAGAATTGTTAAATTCGTTTTTGCCAACCACTTTACCACTGAAACTAGCCCCACTCCCACAAATACTCTGCTTTAAAATTCAAATTTACTTCAAACAACCATTAATTTCTCGCCTGCACGTATTCAAAATAAAAAAGCTCACCTAAAAAATTTACATTCAGTTGGAACTGATAACATTCCAAACTCTTTTATTAAACAGTTAAGGGATTTTTCCACCTTCACTAAGCAAGTTATTCTCAGTATTTCTCAAAAATGGTTTCATCCCCGATTATTGGAAAACTTCTATTATAATACCAGTTTTTAAATCTGGCTCCCGCTCGGACATTCATAACTATCGCGGTGTTCATTAAAAAGGCCCTCTCTTGCTAAACTCTTCATATTGCTTAATGATACGTCTGTTATAAATAAGAAAGCCCAACTGAGAGCCATTGCTTTCGAGTTAATGCCCAATGTCTTATGTGTAATTGAATCTTGGGCTTATCGTTTAATTTCCGACTCTTTGCTTGTTGTAGACCAGTATGATCTCTACCGTTAAGACCCCATTAGTAAGCCTGGTGATGTTTGTCTTCTCTATATTAAAGCTTCATTTAAACACTTTCCGTTTGATCTAGTAACCACGTCAATCTCTATTTATACCTGCTTCACATCTATTATCCTATCGCCCTGACACAAGACGATTCTTGGATGCATATAAAACCCACCTTATTCATCATCCGATGATAATGCAAAAATTTGTGAAATTTTGGGATTGGTTTCAGAGTCCAATTTTGACATTAAAAAATCACTTGAGATTTTAATTTGCCTGAAATTGACTGGATTTCAAACGTCTGTACATCCAACTTCAGCCTCTCCTCGAGATTTTTAAAACAATAGTCAAAAATCTTTGGAATATACGGTGAACTTTGAAAGAAGCAGTGGAAAAATCAAACGTTTAAATCAGTGGCGGAGTTTGATGAGCCACCAATTTTTAAAAAAATCTAGGATAAAAACTGCTTCTCTAAAAAATAATAGCTAGAGTTGGTGGGATCTGTACGATACAGTGGGCTAGTAATGTGATGCTGCTGACAACATACGAGTGTTCGGAAAGCTCCTTGTTTGGTGAGAGATAATATAACAGTAATAACTACTGTTTATAACCATCAGGGAGGTGAGAGAAGAGGAAATCATCATAGACAACAGGGTCAAACCGAAGTGGGGAAAGGAGAGGTTAAAAATCATCACCGAGATGTAACCTTGCTGACTGCATAGTCCACCATCAAGATGAAAGTTTCTTACCGTTGAACTCTTCCTGCTCCTAATCTTTTTTCACCTTTTTTAGCAATCAGACCGCTTTTTTATTGTGCACGAGGACAAAAGGCTCAGCTAAAAGGGAAATGCA